>DWTW01000098.1:0-21152 GCA_018246275.1 Papilio slateri
ATAGTGTACATTGTACTTAGTATTGTAGATTCAGATAAATCTTACTCCTGAATAGTAGAGCGGGTTGGTCAGCGATCTCGTCGTCGAAGAAGTCGCGTCCGTCGGACAGCGAGAGTGAGCCGGACGCGTGCGTGGGCGTGCCGGGCGACGGCGGCGTCGTCTGCTTGCTGCCGCTGCCACTGCCCGAATCGCTGCCCGCTTCGCTGCTCAACAAACACAAATGAAACATGAAACATCATCATCATCAAACAACAAACATCAAAATGAAACATCTCGTGTTAACTTTATTGTGTTATTTTTTAATCCGGTTGCACACTGCTGGACAGGCCTTCGTTCTCCGATAAATCAGGAATACTTACCGCCCCCAACCAGACTCCTGTAATCTTGACCAGATTGGTCCATCTTGGGGGAGGCGTACCTACGCTGCATCGACCTTGCAATGTATTCGTAACTTTTCTGACTGTTCCAGATGCTTATGGTTAGTGGTGGTCACAAAATATCTGGTGAGACCCTTTACAATAAAGATAGAAAATGACCTACATGACTTCCTTCACCGGTGACAAAACTTCTCCGTCGACACCGTCCGACTCTTCCACAATAGGATCCGGGGACTTGGTCTTCGTGTTAGCGGTCTGGTACGCACTGGATATGGAAGGAGCGTCTCTATCGACGTGCAGGTCGTTGTTGCTGTCACTGGTGCTAGTAGACGATATAAGACTGTCAGCCGGCGACGTCTCGTCGTCTAGCAGACTCTGAGTGGACGTCTCTAGCGCTGAGATGTCGAACTTTGAGTCCTCTAGTGTAAGGGTCAACGTATGATGGTCGTTGCTTTGGTTTGTGCATGTACTAGTTGTACTGTAGTTGGAGCTCGTCATTGAACCTAAAAAAATAAATATTTATAAAATGAAAGTTATCATGATTTAGATTGTAGTTGATCGATTATCGATTAGGATATATCGTCGATGTTATGACGTTTAGAAAGAGAAGAATTCCTACCAATTAAATTTTTCTTCCCTTGTTCCTCTTTCATCAGATTAACGGTTCCAGTTTCATAAATTCCTCTTGACAATTTAATTTTCCGATGGTAGTATAGATCGCTTGACATTTCTACAATATCTATCGTCGACTATAGCCTGTAGCTCAAACTTCCGATCAAAGTTGTTAGTTTTTTGATTTTGTGTATTTAATAAATTGTACTTTAAATTGTGTAAACAACTGTATAATTCGTACATTGTTTATTATTTAGAAACAATGATTTTTAGTAAATGTATTTTCGGTACCTAAAAATCTTAAGCCGTATTTTTCAATTAATTGGTAACATGTACTGACCCATGACAGCGCCGCGCAGAGACTCATGCTGGCTGAGGGTGAGCGACTTCATGAGCAGCGGGTGCGGCGGCTCGTCGCCGATCACTATGGTCTTGGTGGGTACCTCCATCGCCACCGCCTTTTGGTTCTCTTTTGCATCCAGCTTGGACTTCTCGTCCTCACAACTCGATACGCTCAGCGCTAGAGAAACGTCGTCTTGCGATCTGCAAAAACAAATAGGAATTGTAGTTGGCTTGGGATTTATAAGATTATTTTTAGTTGCGGGTTGTATTTTGTATTATTATGTGTATTTTTCTCTAATTTAATATCCCTAAATAATCACACAAATATTTGTGTTTGATTATATTGGTTAATATATCAGAATTTTTTAGCTATACTTTGTCAACTTATTAGAAAAACAACAGGACTGTAGGACCTCTTCACCTTACACAAGATGTTTCTTTTTATTCTAACATAAATTACATTTGAATACCAAAAAAGTATCCATGAAATAAATGTTCCAATTGCTGTAAACTATAAACTGTATTTGATGTTTTACTCGAAAACAACTTACTATTATTTTTGAACAGGCGCTTCCCTTAATAACACGTATTGTCATCACACAGTGCAAATCGAACTAGCGATAACATCTTGCCTCTTAAGAGAGTCAATCTCCAGCTCTATCTGTTACTTCAAAGGGATCCAGATGACTCTTGATTGGTGTACAGTACCTGGTAGCCATGGCCTCGCCCGCAGCGTGCGCCTGCCAGGCGGCGGTGCCGAAGTGGCTCTCCTCGCTCTTGCAGGACGGACTCGATTCCTTGCTGGAGTTCACTGTCGTTGGGGACACCACGCCGCATGAGGAATTCGTGAACGATTTCTGTAAAATAATTCATGAAAAGTATTTACTTACAAAACCTACACTAACAACATGTTCATAATATATTCAAAGTAATAATTATATTTTACGAATTTTACAGGAAGTTAAGTGTTGTGTCCAAAAAGGATCTATTGACTAATTTCAACGTCTTCTTGGTCCCCAAATGAAATATATCGTGTGTATCAAATGATTGTCTTTGTACGCGAGTACTTTAAAATATAATAAGTCGAATGAGAACAAAATAATTTGATATACAAGGTAAAGTGTCTACAATAGATAACCCTTTATAAAACTACTAGCGCCATCTATTAATATAAATATTTTACCCGTATCAAAATCACCTAAATTGCCAACAGAAAATTCCGAAAAAATCATATGACAGATATCAACTAACCTGCTTATCAAACTTTTCAGGTTGTGCTCTATCAATGACGAATTTCTCTTCATCCTTGTACTCGGTAGTTTGAATCCTCGATGGCCTGGTGCGTGTTCTGTAACGTTCTAAGGTCGACATGGGGGAGCTCTGTCTCTGTATTGGTTCTGGCACTGTTGCTGGCTTCTGGATCGGCGATGGCGGCGTGTAGGTGGGCGCCGGCGTCAACTCGTACTCCGGCGATAGCTCGCCTTCGAACGAACTCGGTAGCTTCGGGAGTGGTATCACCGCGTGACCGGTTACTACGGCTTCGTCTATAACACGAATATGATAAATGACACAATAATTAACTAAAACGGACGTTCCTGTATTATACGTGCAATAAAGGGTTGGAACTAGTTGCCATTTTTCTATCACTTTATAACTTGAGGGCTTGGAGGTCCAAGAGTGAATCGGCTGTCACTAAACTAGTGTGTACCATCTTTCGACCACAACGCCACTTAACATGGGACTATGATCAAGCACTAGGCACAAAAAAGAACTCGAGGATGAATAATCTGAAGTTAGGGCAATTAAGGTATTACTTGTTATTTTTATGTAAGCGAGGTCGTGCTGCAATGTCGCGGAGCGGATGATACATGAAGTATTCGTAATGTGGGCTTTATCGCTGCGGTATTGTTTTTTTGTTAGTGAATTGTGAATGTAACTGAAATTACGTTCACGATGCTTATACACCACAATTAGCTAAAATTTTATATAGGTTAGTAATGTTCTGAACACATTGTCGTTATAAATCCATCATAATTAAAACGCATTAGTCGTATTACGCATTTATCATACGCATTATCCATAAAGGAAGAAATTTCCACTAATGTTGAATTACTTAACCTTATTGTAAGCCCGTCAAAGTCTCAAAGGGCAACTTTAAGGCTCAGTGTCTTATATTAAATATAATATAAGAATAAAATATAATGAGAATTCATACCTACGAGTCATAGGTTTGGAATAGATTCTGGATTTACATTAGCATGCCAATCCTCTAGAGAACCACCCAACCTTCCGTAACTTTACTAGGACTTATACAGTGTTTCACTTTATTCCTTAACTACTTTTAGCTTTTCATTTCATTCTCCTGGCCTGTTCCCACTATTAGTGGGGTCAGCACAACACGTTTTCTTCTTCCACGTCTTCCTATCAACCGTCATGTCAGTAGTCATCATTTAGCTCAATTTGATAAAATTGTAAGAAGATTGAAAGTAGCCTTACCCATGATATCTAGGTCTGCGACCTGCAGCTCGCGGAGGTGGAAGGTGTGCGTACTGCGCATTACCATCTCGAGGTTGCGCGGGCGGCGGCGTGCCAGCGGCGAGCCTTCGGCGTCGCCCGCGCCGCTCTCGCCGCCCGTCCACACGCCGGAGTCACTGGATACCGCGGACCCGGCACCTAAGTACACACCTGTCGTCAGAAATTAAAATAGCTGCCTATGTGTCCTACTGTTACCTACTACATTTGTAATTTGTCATTTATTATTCTAATTAATCGTCATGAGGTTAAAGCCCTTGCAAACGACAATCCTGGATCCGCCACTGGTTACGCCTACTTATGACATTTGATATATTGATTTTCAGATAGCCAAGTGGTCCAGTGTTACTAAGATCTGCCACCATATCCATCCTAAGGATATATTCGGACAGCTTCAACAATAGCTTATTCTCAAGTTACACGAGATTAAATATAAATGGTCAAATTAAAGTCAAAGACTATTTTTTTTCAAGGCAGAAAGGTATTTTACAAGATAAATTAGTATTTTTAATAGCTCCTTATATTACTATGTTACGTATGTCTATTTTGTTAAAAAAAATAAAGAATGAAAAATTTAATTCGAGTTAAAAGTTTCACTTTCACTAGGCTACAATAAATACATAGTTGTCCGTCAACAAAATAATAAATGTTTTTTGTTTAATTAATATCTAATAATAGTAATTACCTTCCCTCCATCCGTCCGTCCCGCCTGCCTTCCTGGTGTTGTTGACCACCTGGAAATAGCGAGTAAAATACATAAGTACAAACATAATGTACTATATATAACACATATATTGCAATTTTCACTTAATATAATATACCATATTTCGTATATTGACAATGTTGTTAGTCGACAAGCGTCATAACGTATTCTATGCACATATCCTCACGACAGATCACCGAATGTCTCTCACGTCCAAAACATAGTTAAAGAGTTAAAAATACGTTGACACGATCTAAATGCATGCCACTACGCGAAATATATCTCGAGATACTTACTTCGTATAAAACAGTCTTTCAACACTCACTGAATTAAAAATATTATTTTAAAACACGAGTGTCGGTACGTTTCGCAGCGGAGTGAGTATGACGAGTGGACGCGGTAAGTTATTTTTATTAGGCCATTTTATTTCAAAACGTTATGCATGGCTTTACACGGCTGCTCACAATCTCTTCGTACGTTTCGTTCAAGCGTTTGTTAGTTTTTTTCTTTAATTAATATAGTTTGCCGCCATTTATAAATGAATAACGTAAATAGTATAAAACGCGTAAAATTTGCTTACTTCAGGCGATTTATAATATAACAAGGATGTTGGATAAATAAATTAAAAATTACGAAGATAATGTCTTAAGCGGTGCGCTGTTAAAACCAGTGCACGCGAAAATGTATGTACAATGTAATAAAGTACACTCCAAGGTCGTATTCTTCTGCTAGCAATTAATAAAACTAGGAAATATAATAATCCGAAAATTTTAATTTAAAATATCTTCAATTGCCAATACCGTTTGCATACAAACGACTGGTGCAGTATGCATTAGCGATATTTTCAGCGAACCGCTCCCGCTTTCTAAATCGGTACCACTGAAATAGGTAACTTATGACCTACTTCGAAATGTAAATGAATAGGAACTCTAAACTCTAACGCATATGTATGATTTTCCATCGCACGGGACATAGTTGACACAGTAGGCGTTTTTTCGACGCCATTAGCAGAAGTGCTCAATGAAAGCTGTCTTTTGTTCTTTTTTCTTTTTTATCGGCTCAAAGCTTTGTAGAGATAATTTTCTTCGTATCTCCTATGCACCAATCGGCTGGGCCAGAGAGAGGCGGCTACGTAGCCTAATAATACGTCCGTAGATAAAATATTTGTGTAGCGTAGTAAAATGTGTCACTTGAAAGTTGATGTCACTAGGATGGAGAGAATACTTCAATTGTTTCGGTATATAAAGAAAGGATACATGTCGAATTTATTGTTTGCAAAGTATGCCATGGGTGAACTTATATCGATCAGACTAAGAAATACACTAAAGTGTGATAACATTACACGTAATCGATAAGCATATTTGCGATATAGTATGGATCTCCAAGTGGTGACGGACAAAAGTATCGTGCAAAAGGTTTGGGCTCTCTGTCTGCCGCTCTAGGTCACAGATATAATTTTTCAAAA
This sequence comes from Papilio slateri, assembly GCA_018246275.1. Lineage (NCBI taxonomy): Eukaryota > Metazoa > Arthropoda > Insecta > Lepidoptera > Papilionidae > Papilio > Papilio slateri. Next base: position 6,032 of record DWTW01000098.1, read on the forward strand.
TTAAATTTTATTAATGCAAATGCGACTTTATAATAAATATATCTCAAGTATTGTCGTCCGGTATAATTTGGAATCAGAATAAAATGAAAAAATTACTAAAAGGGTTTGATTATTTTAGCGAAGAAAGAAATTAATAGAGGATTTATAAATGAACCTTCGAAAAGTTCCCAAATGTAATATTATGTTTTCATATCTGCTTCATGCTCAAGGTAAGCGGTTGTGGGCTTCATTTTTCGATCACTCCGCGCGAGATTACATATTAAACATTCAATTTTGCGGTATTGCAGATTTGGAGCACGTATGAAATTTATAACGTTCATGATGTCGAGCAGTAAAGCTCTATGATAAATATATTTTGCCTTCATTTCATTTGAAGAGTTTACAAAAATTTAAATTAACAATAAAAAGTTCCTTTTTTTTAAAGAAATGAGTATAAGATGTTTTGGGCTACATTTACGTTTATATCTGTAATTGTTACTTTATGGGTACTCCTCTAGGTTACGGCGTGAACCCATATTTATTTATTATAACTTTAACATTCAAGTCAAGTGGACTATCTGATCGTAGGGATGGACTGACCCGGAGAAAAATTCAATATTACACATTAAAATTTAAAAAAATACAGCGTATATTATTTCCGGATAATTCTTATGGTGAAAGAATCAATAGTAATGGTTCAGAATAGTTTGGATAGTATATAAGTGTAAGTTAGACATATTGAGATACATGTAATGTACATTTCATGTATAAAATCGTAAAAAATGTAGTAAAGTGGAATCACAACAACTGTAATTTATGCGAGTAGTGGTAACCACTAGAGAACGATATTAAATAAAGTGAACATAGATTTACAGTTTTATCGTGAGTACGGCAGTAAGTAATGAGTAACTCTGACCTGTTTAGCGGCCTTAGGGTCGATGTTCTTGACGGCGGGGTACTGCGGCCGGGGCAGCTGGTTCGTCTGGAAAGTGTATTTCCCGGGCGGTTTCTGCGCCTCGCCCCCCGGAAGTCGCGTGGCGGAAGTCCCGCGTACATTTTGTTCCCTCGGTAAGGCTTTCGGACGGCCATCCTACGGATTAAATTACTTTGGTGTATTATTTTCATGATATAAAACAATATTACCGCTGTATTATAATAGTATTACTACCGTAGTATTGTCTTAGATCGTACCTTGTGGCGTAAGATTATTACCCGACATTCCAACATGGAGTCAGTAAGGTGTGTACGTTAGTGATGAAACTGGAGACAATAAGGTTATCGAGACGCACTATCTATGATAAGTGACTGTCATCAAAGCCTAGCCGTTTGGCAAGACTTATTCTCAGTAATATATTTATTTGGTAATGTCGGTGTTAATTGCATTTTATTACAGGAGTATGCATTTAACTATGTGGTTACAAGAGTAGATAAAAAAAAGATTAAAGTATAAAAAAAACTAGAAAAACATTCAAACCTCTTGTTAAGTAAATGTTTTTCAATCTTTAACTAGAGGACGTAAGTCAATCTTACCGTGAGTTTACACTGCTGCAACATCACATAAAACATGTTTTTATCTCTCTCCTTCTCTTTAAAAAAACAGAGATGACAACACGTTTTAGGTAATTGTATTCGGCAGTGTCAACTCACGGTTAGAATGAAATTATTTTTATCCTGGTCACGATATTAGGAAAATTTATGAAAGACGTATTGTCATGCGGTCATTCCAAATGTGCAAATTTTCTCAATAATTGAACGTCGTGAAGTCGGTAAAAATTACAAACATCAAGTTAAGAAAAGTATGCAAAAGAAACTACGTAGTTCACGGATGCATTATTAAATATACCGCCACAACAATTTCGTGTGTGTAATTCGTTAAATAGCGTACAAAGTTGCATCAGGTATTGTGAGCCGGCTAACATTGGTTAAAATGGCTTCATTTGATAATACTACGTATTATAACTTTTCAGAGCTATTTTATTGTTTCGATATTCCAAAAGCAATTTAAGTCATTTGTGTTATGTTTCACAGTCACTCTGTTGTCCAAGTATCATTTAACATTGTGTCGTAAACGTTCGTGTGAACTGGATTTAACCACAGATAATTTAATGGACAATAATACGGCTTAATGTAATCGACACTGCTTGTGTTTTTCGTCATATAAATATGTATTATTGGTACTCTTACCTAAACATCATATGTTGCACTGTCGTTGACAATCACTCAAGTTAAACTATTCGTTCCTTTATTACATAACTACAACAAAAATGATTTTTAAAATCTCAGTGTAGCGTCTCAAGGAAAATAATATTTTTTAGCCTTCTAACTCTGTAGACAAAAATAAAAATCGCTTTCTTTTTTTATAGTAGAAGTTGGCTGTAACAATCTGTAACAAGCTAATGAGTTGGAGATGCGTCGTCTAACCTTAATGGAAAAAGGAGAAGATTCCCACCCCCGTCAATTCCTCTTTCCCTTCCTATTCTTTTTTAACGAGGGAAGCCTCATTAGGAATAGGCCAGGAAGGAAAAAAGGACTTGGATTAGGCCTCCTGCACCTAACTCATCGTTCGAAACGCTGAAGCACTTTTAGTTCACGCGTTCTATGAGATCGTGGTATTTAACTGATCTGGCTCATTTGTGCAAAAGATGTTGTTACGGGCTCTACCACCGTTTTTTCCCCGTCAAGCTAATAAGATCCCAAATGTGACACGGGATATCTATCACACACAAACAAGAAAGCAAGACGCGGAAAGAAACTTTTTTAAAAACTTGATAACAAATTTTGCTTTGCTTGGAAATCGAACATGTGGCCCCCGATATGTCAGCTAGTACATCGCTAAGCCATTAGGGGTGCTTAAAGTAAGTGTGGTATTTAAAAGATTAACTATTACATTCTCACGATAAATAGAAGTAAACACTTAAGGTTAACCCCGACCTTGCGCGCTGTTTATTCAATCCTTATAAGTGCCAAAATGCAAATACAATTGTGAAGACAATAACATATTCTTACCAAGTAAGTACACTTCCTTGCAATTGAAACATGTAAGGTTACGCAATAGGAATCAAGGTATAAGTTAACCTAAGCGCTCAATCCAATAATAATAATGTTACTTTATTGGGGCATCTTAAAGTATACTTTAAAAAATATAAGCACTCATCGGTCCTCTGACAATGTTAAAATGATTGCGTTATAAAACCATGTAGGCAAGAGGATTCTGCCACTCTTACCATATAGTGAGCTCGATAGTCGAATACAAATGTGAGCCGAATATCAAGTATGTCAACTTATATATTAAACTGGTTCGATTGAAGTTTTACACCTTGGTACTATTTAGCCTTGACGAATTCACTAAATATCTGCATCACTAAGGTAATGGTTTGCAGTACATGTCGAATATGACAAAAGAATACACCTGATTAATTTGATTTCATCGTTAAGTTTTAATGAGGTCTTTATACTTAAATCACTGAAGAACTTAAGCTTATTCCAATTCTAAGAAGTAGCAAACGTACAAGAGGTTCTTTTAGGTAGTGAATAAAGACGCTTGTGTTGGGTACCGTTAAATTTAATACGATTGACTTAGTTTTAGCAAGAACCTAATACCTACTATAAACAACCTTGACCCGCACTGGAAATACATTTGGTGGAAAACATCTGTCGGTATTTAAGCGTGATTATTTTAGCAAAAATTGCTCGATGGTTTCTCCTGAAATCTATTACGTTCTATTCTTACCTGTGTAGGATACTGTTGTGTCTGGTATGTAAGTATGACTGTCTGTTTGGTTACGGGCTTCGGCAGTCCCCCCGCGCCGATGACCGTCGTCACACCAGTCGAGGACACTTGCGTCGCCACCATCGGCAATTGATTATTATACGTCGAATTTGTACTCTTTTTATCTGAAAAAGTTCCACTCGCGTTAATACCTAAGTCACAGTATTAATTGATATAAAAAATAAGAACATATTTGACCATTCATATCGCAAACATTTAAAAATATCGTAAAGTATTTGAAATATACATCGTTCTCGAATCACATCATAAAAATGACTAAAACTAACATGACATCTTTATCGGTACAATTGTATCCATTGTTTTTGAACAACGTTTATAAATACATGTCTTGTTTTAATTGTACATGCCAACGATATTATTAAATGTTATTTGAACGTACTCAAGTGTTGATGAAAACAATATTATTTACCAAAACAATGAGTTTATGACTATGACTATGGAATGCGACTTTTTTTGAATTGGATGGATTCAAAAAAATATGTAAACACATGAAATGATACCCCGACCGACAATAGGTTTGTTCATTTTTACAAGGCTTGTCACGCGGAGCCTCATATTAAAAGCGTTTTACAAGATCCCAAAAACTGCAGTAAAATTTAGGTAACAATAATCTGTCCAATCGATGCAACATTCGATCCAAAGACATTTCATCCAGCTCGTTCCTGATATTTTATCAGACCATTAGTCCGAGTATAAGTAGTTTTGTAAAAGTAAAAATATTTTACCTAAAGCATTATTATTGATGGCGGTTTCCTTATCTTTAAGCGGGGCATTGAACGCCGGCTCGGCGGCCACGCTCACGTCGCCCACCTTGGCTGTTTTACTGTGCGGCTGCCTGAAACCGAACCTAGCAAATCAAACGATTAACATTTAACACTCCCTAATATTAACAATGCAAGCTAACTCAGTCAAGCCGCTATATCTTCCTTTATAACGCCTTTGTTAATATGTGAACGACGTCAAAACCAAAACTGTATGTGGATGCATACTAATACAGGTTATACGGAGAAACTTATAACACTATTTGGATTCATGCTAACCCAAAAGTGAACCGTCGCCGGAAGCCTGGCAGATGTGAACCATCGAAATTATTTTGTACAGAATATGGTTGAAAAAATTGTTTATGGAAGGAAATAAATATGACATTACCAAAAATAAAATATTCAGATTTTTTTAAAAGTTAAGGATGGTTGTTTATTTAATAAACATTTACATTAATTTAATACAAAATTTATATAGCATGGCGACGCATCGCCGCGCCAAAGGTCGATGTAACCCTCCGGATTAGATGTTTCCCATCAAAAGACAACATATGTATGGTATTTGCAAATGTGTAATACAAAATGGCATACAGATCTACTATTTTATATTCTGTTTTGGTGTTGAAGGAATATAAAAAAGCAACCGCAACAAAAGATTACAATTCAAATATGTATATCAAACAAAAAAGTAAATTTTTGATGCATACTTTACCTAATAATTATGTTTTGAAGAAACGAGTTTTAAAATATTAAGCGCCTTTTAATATTTAATAGCAATTTTCATCTCCGGAATATTGGCGAATTGAAAATACTGTCAGGGAATTAGGAAAAAAAGAGCTTTTGAATTATATCTTAACCTTAAACGAAACTACTTTATGTCCACCAACAAAGCACAAAATAGTCTAAAATTACTATTGCATAAAGAATTATAATTTTCGTGATCTAAGTGAAATATGAATTTACAATATGAATTTAACAAATGCATTCAACTGTAGTACTAGCCACAAATAACTTGATCTACCTTAAGTATATACTATGTTTTAGGGATATCATGTTATTTGTGGTTTATATAGTTATCCAATACTATTTATTGGGTTAAACCTAACAAAGTCAGACCTACTATGAGAAGCATTTAGTTTATATTTCATGTCCGAAATAAACTTTGATTTCCTTTCGAGAATACCATAGCCGAACATTATATCGTCTTAACGTCTCCCCGAGACCTGTCCGTTGTGTGTGGCTGATTTATGTTTTTAATTTTATTATTTTAGTCCTAGAATATATTCCGCAAAACTAAGTAACCAGCTCTTTTTCATGCACCAGGGAAATTGGAGAGTATCTACGAATGCGTTTATATCGGGTTATATCAAATATAGCGTGGGCATCATATAAAGTTCACATCAATTTCCTCTGGGTGTAGACTCAATTGATTTTTTTAATAAACGTCTGGTCCGTTGTAATTAATTAAATGTATCAGGAAGCAATCAAGTAGAAAGTTTCACGACGATTAAATGTTCTTAATATTTTCTATTGCATAACAAACTAAGGATTTGATACGAATTAATTGCTAAGTAAGAAGTGATACGAATATCTGACAACTTTCTAATTCAACGATATTCCGTTCAATTACTTTAAAATCTATTTGTGACAATAATTTATACTACAAGCCGATTATATCAAAGCAATCGTGAACTGAAACATGTAACAGTTTGTAAGTTAACAGCGTCACATAAACATCGATAACATTATGTTTAAAATAATAAAAACATGACACCAGCAGACTAGTGATTAAAGGGACGTTCAGAACCATCATGGTTAACACATATGATTAATAAAAAAAGTAACTACATATGATGATCATAATAATATTTCTCAAGACCGCAAATGTAATTGAGTCCGCCATTCTTTCTTTCGTATAATGTATGGTATCTCATTAACATTGATCCCGCCTCACCCCCTCTGCACCAATAAATGGGAAGGGCCGACAGGTGTGGTTATCAATAGTTTGGTTGTGATCAATGTAATGTGGTATCAGAAACGTATTATGTTACTAATGTGAGGTAGATAAATAAATACAGAATTAGTCCATGAATAAAAAGACTTTTGACTTTTTTTCTTTTAGCAATGTAATCCAATATATGGCCTGTGTGTGCCTTAATATAAAGGCTCTACTAGTCAACCCGTGCGGGACCGCAGCGTATTCCGAAAAATCGACGCATCCATTAAAGGACCTCTTTTTAGATGATTTCAAATCTCAAATTTAAGAGAAGCGGTATATTTCTAGACCGTGGGCCTATTTTTCGTCTTTAGCAGGCACGATAAGCTAGAAAATGAGAAAATTAAATCATGGAACTTAATAAAAGAATAACGGACCGACAGAAAAACAATCTAGAGAATTAATATAAAAGATAAGTCGATAAAGACTAAGCGTAGGTTATCTTTGAATAAAATATACCTGTTGGTCCGGAGCGGTTGGCCAGCGGTTTCTTTACGAGGTCGGGCGAGAGGTGTGGACCTCCCCGAAAGGACCTCCTCGGGACGCAGGTCCTCGGTCGAACCTGCACGACAGATTATAATTGATGTAATTTTCATTGAACACAAAATAACTAAACCAGCATTGCCTTGACTGCCGACCCATTCGTGCAACAGGTGTTATTGTTGCGGGGTCTACCACTGTTAAATATATATAATATACGATATTTTCCCATATTTTGGAAAAAATTTAACCGTTTAATATTTGATGTTAACCAAAATTCTTCTTCTAGTGCCTCTTCCATGCTGTTGACCGCTAACTTCGCAAATGTGACTGTGTTCTGTGCGAGGCGATACAATTCTTCGGCTAACTTAATCCCCATACTTAATCCATTGTATTATGTTTGGCAATTACAACTTTTTCCTGCATCTAGCGCGTCTCTTCCCTTCGATCTCGTCCATAATTACCAGCTGCAGGAACATGTGCCTATCGTGCCGAAGCACGTTCCGAGGTATTCTACTTTGCGCTTCTTGACGGTATGCATGAATTTCTAGATCATACCCACGCGCTGGAGTAATTAGTAAACCGAAACGATTTCTCTTAATTTACAGAAAGATCAAATCTTAAATATCAGGCCTTATCGAGTAAGTCGCCTTTAATTTCGCAACCAAGTATGTAAGCTGTCGTAAATTTAATATAGTTAATTAAAATATACTATTGCCGAAACGTCGGAATATTTAGCGATAGGATTTCCGTTTAAAACTTGATATAACCGATGCGAATTGTATGCATCAAGAATTATCATAAAAAATTGAATGCCTGTTTACCAAAATTTAATAATAAATTTGGCGTAACAAAATGCCATATAACTATGTTAGGTTTCTTTTAAAACACACACTCCTCAAACACGTACAAAGAGTCTATATATCTCTCATAAAGTTAGACCTAAGGGGCGAGGTCAGGGCGGTCCTTACGTCATCGTCACATGTGGATAGAATTAAAAATAGTATTTAAATTTCTTTTGAAGCCGTCAGTATTCTAGCTATATTTCTTATTCTTGCAATGGCTTCTATTATATAAACGAAAGGCCTAACATACCAACGCTAGTGACGGCTAAAGATAGGCCGATCGTGTCGGATGTAAGAGAATCTATTGAGGAAACAATAAGACTTCCTTCGCCATCTTACGGCTTCCGATTCTATTTGATGACACAAAACTACGCTCTCATATTATTCCCAACAGTAAAAATGTTTCTGAGACATAGTAAACGGGCAAACGTATAATGTTACGTAGTCACTTATCAACGTCCACAGCACCAACAGAATTCTAAGTTCATTGTATAACTAATCAGACAAAACTCTGTTCAACTTGGTCCATATACAGCTGTGAACTTAGATTATCGATTCAATCTTCATTACTGTCGCTTTTCGAATTGTTATCTCATATTCAATTGAGTCATTAATCTCTTTGGAGAGTATACCCGTGAAAAGTACGTAGATATTGTAATCTCTGTAACAATCGAGTTCAAATTTGTGATTATTTTTTATGTAGGCCACTGGCACCTAATAACTTGCGCCTAGTTCCGGTGTCGTATGTCTCGCACAATATATGCAAGCTATTACCTATTATACGCATTAGAAGGATTGCGGTCGCACAATACTCGATTAAGGAAGGCAACTATAATGCTGAATTTTCACAGTAGGACTTTATCGAGCTAAACTAACAGTAATATATTACGTCCTAACGCGTCGTTATTACGTTTATTGAGGGTGGAACAATGGGTTTAGGGTATTGCTTACGTAGGTAAGAACCTTTTAACTTTCTGCTAGAATTATTGAACGCTTTAATGAAGGATTGAGGGATGTGGAAGAAATTCCTTGTTTTTATATCAATATTTTGTTTTTAAAAAAAATTAAACATGTTTCGTCTACGAAAATACAGCTACGTGAATAACATAAATATTCTATAATTTATAACGTTTTGTGAAGGATTCATGTAAATTGGTCAAATATAAAGATACTGTCTTAATATTTCTGCGATCTGAAAAAAACTTTACGGGAACGAAGTCGCTTGCGTCTTTTTCGTCTACAATAATGTGAATATTTTGCATGCACAATAATCCCTGTCCTCTCTGTTTATACAACGTAAAGTCGTGCCAGCTGGTAAATAGCTATAAAAAACTGTCTGGACTGCAATATGAGTTTAACAGTCACCGCATTGCGGAGCGCGCCGCCACGTACCCCTAAACGTGCATAAACCACCCTCCCTAGCAGGTGCAAATTGCGTCCCCCAACGATAGGGGATCTAGTCTAATGGAATGTTTATTACTATGTTCATTTTTAAATTTGATGGATATACCTAATATTAATCGCATTAAAAAGTAGTTGCGATTCACAGTAAGCTTATATCACTTAATTTTTGTTTTTCGGATTCTAGTTATATAAAAAATATTCAACAATCTAAGTTTTATATAATGAAAGAACTAGTGTTTTTGCACTGCCACTGTGCGTCTATGCTAAACACTGTCTAGAATAAGGTCTTGGCCAACGATCTTTTGGCCCGCCTTTCCCAATGCCGCGAGCTGGTGTTTGACAGCGCCTGCTCAAATATAGCACCAGTTCTCCAAACACGGACACATGTGCTTCATAAAAGTCAAAACCTGTCCAAGTGTGAACTATCGCTGCACTATCGAAAGGATACCAAACTCTGTGCTGTTTTGGACTAAATGAACAGTCTAAAGTCAAGGTTTGCCGACATTTCGACAACGTTATTGCAGACGTGTTAACTTCACGAATTGCTCTTAACGTACTCTCCGTATAAAGCCGGCAACGGATCGTCAGTCTACCTTTGATGTTGTGTATGGTCATGGCCGTCGGTGATCACTTAACTTTAGCGGACCCTCTGCTCGTTTGCCCTTTTATCCTATTAAAAAAACTTTTAAGGTAAATAGGTGTTACCTCCATTTCCATTCTTGTCGTGCTTCTGCTTGCGCGCGCTGTCCGCGCGCGAGGTGCTGGCGGGGCGGCGCCGGAAACCAAAGGACGTGGCCACGCCGCGCGTCGGCTTGCCGTTGCCGTTCCCACCTGCACTTTTCTCGCGCTTCTTCGCACCCTTCGACTCAGAGTGACCCTGTCGAAAAAATATAAATTATAGCGTTCAATATCAAATAATGAGTTGCTGACGCAACAAAAAGTAGGTGATGAACTTCTGTAATAAACAGAACATATTCAGATGCATTTTTAATCAAAGAACAAAAAGATTTAGTCAAATGGGAAAAAGGAGAGGAGTATAATAAAGTAAGGCAGAAGAGCGCCTCTTCTGCTTTAAGATAGGAAGGTGATTAGGATTGCGGTACCTCGTCTAATCGGACGAAACGCAGAAAATATAACTACCCTTTCACTTATAAAAACCCCAATTATATAAGTTGTTATTGCTTTATTTTTTTAATTTACTTAAGTTTATTCATAAATTCTATTTCCAATTGATTTTTTTTTCATTTCAATGTTCCATATGGCTTGAATAAGCGCAACAGTGTCGCCGTACACAAAGTGCCTGAAGACAAAGTTTTCACTTATTTAACGATGTTTTAACTCCAAGTACTAATTTCGTAATCTCGTCTAATCAAGTATCTCAAATAACGTCACATTACCTTAACCTAACCCAGCCCTAACAGCTATTCAAGTTCAAAGATTACATTGCATTGACATAGGTATTTGACCACACGCGAATCAAAAACCGCATCGAGACAGTAATTGCCTAGCGGTCCGCAAATCACTGGTAATCGCCGCCGCTCCCGCGCCACCTAACAAATATAATGACATTGCTCCGTAGTACAGTTGCCGAAAGAAAGCTTAATAACATCTTAGCAATTCGTAAACTATTGATCAGTGCTCATTTCTTAATATGACGGTGTATTATGATAAAAAATTAAGAGCATATTATACAATAGTATTGTCAGAGGATTATTGTAGTATTATCCGATTTAAAAATATTTAGTTAAAAAAATACCACATCCAAACTAATATTATAAAGAGGAAAGAGTTGATTGTGTGTTTAAATTGAATAGGATCTGAAACGACTGGGCCCGATTTGAAAAATTCTTTCACCATTAGAATCCTACATATTTTGTTAAATTATTATACAATATTCTATTTCGAGATATTTAGCCTTTTGAAGGGTTGTAAGTAGCCGTACCCACAAGAAGACAACCCAACTCAACCGGTCCGACTACCATCTAGTAAGGCCGGTTCAGTGTAAATAATACTAGGCCTGTCAGGAGTGAAATTATCACGAGATTCCTTTTGAGTAACAAAAAGCAGAGATGACAACATACCTTGTTCTGGAGACATGATGCGTAGTCGTAGATAAAGGGTGAATAGATACACAGACAAGCTGGGTGATGTATGTATAAGATCTTTATCATTTTAATCGCAACGTATAGAAAAAACATTATTTTTAATACATTTATCATTTTTACAGTTACATACCCGTGCGAAGCCGGAGCGGTGCGCTAGTACTTATTAATTAAAACAGATTATTACTACAATTTAGTTACGATTGCGCAAATTGCTAAAAATAATTTACAAAGATTGCAACAATACGTTTATTTCCTTTCTATTCACACAATTACACGACGAATTCGATCGCCTGGTGAATCCGTGCTCAACAAATCTACTGAATCATGCTCTTGGTTTTTTATGCTTTTAATTCGTTCAAAATCTCTCACGTCTTTGGACCTAATTGGAGTAAAGGTAGCCATCTCTTTCGTGATCGTTATCCGCTTCTTACCGAACTTAGATATTAGGTATAGAGCGTGGCCAAGTAAGACATTTGAATTTCTATGTATAAGAATCCAGAAACTCATTGAACATGCCTGGGAATCGAACCACGATCGTGAGAATGACATTTGTTAGTGTCTTAAAGACGCCGAATAAAAGATAAATTAAACTTTTTAATTTTGAACGAATGAAACGAACCATTTAATTCATAAACAATAGCTCTTGAACCAGATGACATTTGGACCGATTCAGCACAAGTGTGGCGGTGACGCGGCCATGGGCGGCCATTGTTGTTTCATCCGAGCCCTCTTTGACAGATATGGAACAAACGGACGCAGGGCCCGACACAAAAGGCGCCTACTGTGACGCTATTGTCACATGTACGGCACATACTCTATCAACGTGCAACGTTGTTTTTGTATTGACAGTAAAGTTTATCTCTGGATCTTGGACAGGAAAACTAATCTGTCAATGAGCAAAGCAGATAAAAATGAATAGTATTTTAGTTTAATAAAAAATAATACAGTTAATAAAAAATGGAAAATCGCTTCAAATAGATGACGATTCAATTCACTATTCTTAACAGTAAGTAACTGCTACACCCGAGCCTCCTCAAACGGCGACTTATCAGAGTAATACCTAAATCTACTATTATAAGATGACGATTTCGATAGATTATTTGCTATCTACATATTTTTTAAATATTTATCAGATATGAAGAAGAGAAATACTACATATTTAGAAGGAATGAAATACACTGGGAAATAACGCCATTCCCGTACTGTGCGCATGATTGTAAAACTACGAATCATCATTCATTTGAACGTCCCGTTATTGATTGCGTTCGTGGTAGAGCACTAATTATGCTATAGAGATGATGGTTTGAAACAAATTAGAACAGAGAATTCTGAGAACCATTACACAATGTACGACGCGTAACGCATCTTGGGCGTCGAGCGGTCGTGTTGCGAGTTCACGGGGAATTAGTTACGCCTTTTTTAGATTAACGATCGAGCAGGGAACAATGAAATCAAAGGCAAGTTCACTTTGTGAGACTGTACATTGTAATGTATAGTTTTAAATCATAAATTAACGGTATGTATATACTCGAATAAACAGTATAATTTTCCTGTTTAGCGATTTCAAAGCTTTCACATACATACTGAAGCAAGGGTCTCAGAAAGATCTGGAAATATTACATAATTTCATAATCTAGAACGCGATATATTACATTCAAAGATTTTAAAGTTTTACTCCTTCCTAGCTGACCTAGAGCGAGAACATGTTGCGGGAGGCAATCTCTTTCGGTTATAACCGGCGTAAGCTTATGTCAGTGAGTACCATCGAAATCCCTTCACATGATATGGGATTCTTATCAAACAATAGTATGTATTTTATGTTTTAAAATATAATCTGAGGAAGATTAGAGATAAAACATACATGAATGCATAAAAATATTAATTAATGTTTGAAAGTAATTTCTAGCCCATATTTTAAAGTTAAAAAATTGTAAATTATGTCTTTTCGGGCGATGATGACACCGGTTAAATAGTTTTAATTTGCAAAAGTAACTTTAATTACATTAACGAAAAAGGACATTTATGTTAAAATGAAACGATTATACGTATTGATAATAAACAATATCATGCACTTTTATTGTATGTATTTCTCAATCGACAGAGAGTTTGTAAGCAAATGATGTAACAAATCTTTGACGTATGTACAAAAGGTCTACGATAAAGCGATTGAATGTAAATTTCTATAGATCCAATAACAGTTTTGTATCACTGTAAGCTGGTCTGGTCGTACTAACAGTGAATAGTTTATTTTGAAAGCAGGGCCTTTCGTAATGTTTGTTATTGAATGCAGATGACTGCATCACTTTATAGAGAACGGTGTTTTGTTGATCGTCCCCATTGCATTGTCTATAATGATTAAAAAAAAACTCTCAGACCTCACGTCTTTTAGCGCAATCGTTTAGAATAGACGAGAGAGATATATAATTACCTATTGTAAGGATAGGCTTACATCGAGTTAACTGCTAAAGTGACTAGCAATTTATTCCCGATAACTTGTCAGTTACCAGATTCGTCACTTCACACGTTCTGAACATGTGTATCAAGATTTAACCAGGGTTTTAATGCAATATCAAGGACAGTTCATACACGATACACCTCGAACGGTTTCTTACTGATTTAAGTCTTCTAATTTAGTATATCTGGAGGATATATTCGTCATACCTAGAAAAATAATAAGGCTCATATTAAAAATCGTAGGTGAAAAGACTATATGAAAGCTGGCTGACTATAGTTTAACAATTTCATGGTTAAACAACATTATTTTCTTGTATGTGGGCTAATAATAAGTTAGTTACGGAGAGCACAGATAATGGTCGCGCAAACTAGCAGACACGACCGACCATGTGGAACTTTCGTACAGGTTGACAATCATATAGCACGGAAAATGTAGAATATAAATTGCAAATTATTTATTAAATTCTTAATGTACTAGCATCGAACGTACGTTGTTTAATATAATTTATACGTACAAATATATTTAAATGCTCGTCCGAGTTATATTATTTTACCCTAACCTGAGTAAATAAAAACACCTTTCTACTTTTGATAGAACTTACGTAATGTCAAGTATGATATCGGGTTAGCCGTCTGCCCTTAACCGAAAACCATTTAGAAACAAAATGAAACATTTATTAGTTTTGAAAAACATGACATGACGTTTTATCTTGCTGAGAATCGAAACAAGGATTCGCACTGAAACAACTAGAGCCTAGGTTTGGCCTCTAGAGATATTTAAAAATGATATAAAAATTGCCATAACGTTGGCAAGAAGTCATAAATAATGACGGCAATTATTTTTTCTAATAAAAATTATTCAAGGTATGAAAAATTTATCCTTTAATTTCATTCTAAAAAGGGGCAGAACTTTCCGGTAGACCATCCATAAGTAAAATGAAATCGCTTAAACATATCCAATTATCGAGTCAATTTATTCTTCAACTAAAATCAGTAATTAACTTATAACATGTTATTTCTACATGTACACTGTGAGCCAAAAGTTTGAGACCACTTTGTACACAGGTTATAATTTGCAAAATATTTTAAATCTGCGTATGATAACATAACAATATGAACACCTGTGTAATCTACTAATCATTTTGAATGTCTAAACACCATTTCTCTTATCTTTTACACAATGACTATGCCATAAATGGGCATTGTTTATTTACCACAGATGAGTGCCGCGTAAGGACCAGGTGTTGCAATTGTCATTATATTATATGGCGGCTCCCTTGTACTTGTTTGGTTATTGTTTTGCGTTG
>DWTW01000099.1:0-21135 GCA_018246275.1 Papilio slateri
ATTTATAATTGTGTATTTAAATTTAAATCTTTTAATACCCTTATAATTTGCCAAACAATGCAAGCCAGCCACGTCACAAGTTTTCTCGTCGCCTGCAAGAAATAAATAGCAAAATTTAACTTATGAATAGTTAGAGATATAATTATTCTCATAAGTGACTCTCCAGGCGCACGCTTTATGTATAATTCGCAATCAGAAACTTCGCTGCCAGAGAGAGAACAGAGCTCGTGGATAATACGAGTACGTTACATGGATTCTATAAATCACGACATTAAAAGTCCACAATGCTGAGTGCGATAAATCCTGTGCTCAATAATAATAAAATATAAAGAAGTAAATACTTTTCGTTATAAATCCAGCAATCAATGCTTCAATATTGTAAATTCCTCTTCACTGTGAGATGTCAATGATTATTTAGAATATGTGAACTCACGGATCCTTCTGTAAAAATGCGGAATACATCCACAATACTTGAGGCAGAGCTTGATCCTGCACTCCATCCGACACAGGGTGTACGTGTAGATGGCGTTGTGCTTTAGATTGTTCTCGTGAGGAAATCTACACCTGCGCTGGCCGATACTTAACCTACAAAATACACTAATTTATTGTACTAAGTCCCCCATAAGCCATGCCTGTCGTAATGCGATTAACACAAAAAGTACAGAACGGATTTCCATAAGGTTTTCACATATAGAAGGAACGATTCACGAGGAACGTCGTAAGTCGTAAGTGTTTTATTTTGTTTGATTTTATTTAGATTTTGTGTTTATTGACTGAAATACGACGACGATTGTTGAAGACGACATAGAAGGCTGTTACGATATTACGACAGACTGGCTTGTCAATTATAATGGAATTTAAGCAAGATTTAGCCAAGTGAGTAATTCATAGTTACTTGGAAGCTTCAGCAGACGTGTAGACGGTGGCGGCAGTCACATAGATCTTCATATAGAAGTTTTTCGATGATTGCTCATACTTTGTGGAAATGTCTGGAACTTCGAATGGTCCATGAATGTAAACCTGAAACACACATGCAACATATCGAGATCAAGATAAATTCAGGTATAAAATAGTAAAGAAAGGTTATTTATTTACTTCATTTTGTGTATGGAACAATACAATATCACGTGTTTATCCGCTAGCCATAAAGTCATTTTTATTAACATATTTGTAAATCTTAGAAGCGAAATTAGTTTCTAATATTTAAAGCTAAATCATTACCCACAGTAACTAGAAAAAATCAAATTAAAAAAAATCGTTTAAAGATATTGAATCGAGCTAACCACAAATATAATATGTACGTAAATTGATTCAATGATAAACTTATCGCTGTGGTAAATTTTACTGAAACCATTTATAGAACTTACACTATATGAAGCTGAGATATTGATGAGCTGAGCAAACACTTCTCCATCCAGAGGATGAATGAAAAATGTTTCGTTAACAGCTTTCACTAGATTCCATTTGTCGGCCGCTCTGTACCTGATAACAATGTTACAAGATTGCAATCGTAAATTTAATAAAGCATTACAAAGAAATATGCTTAAAATAGTTAAATTAATTAAACGTTTATTTCTTAAGGATATTGTAAAAAAGTAATTTTTAAGCCCCGTTGATAAAAGTGGGCTGTTATAAGTCTACGTATGTATCAGCATGTCTGTCTGTGACACCGTGGCTGCTGCACAAATGAACCGATGTTAATGCATTTTTTATTTGTTCTCATCTGATGTGATGTGTGTAATGTCATCGAAGTGGTGATAAGCTAAAATATATAAAGATTTGTTCAGGTCTTTGAAGATCATCAGCTTATTTTCTACTTGTTAACTTTTGGAGGCTTTCTTTGTGCCTGTAGTTTTTAACGTTTTTTTTTTTATTTTATTTGTTTACAATTGTACTTACATTGGAGAATTGTAGACTGCAACCTTAGAGTTGAAAGAGTAACAGAGACCCATCTCTGTGATGGTGGGTACGAGCCCCAGGCTGACGCCGGCAGCTCCAATGTTGATGTCCGGTTTGAACTCCGGCGCGAGGTCAAGGATCAGTTGCATGTACTGATCGGCCGGTATCGCTCTGTAGGCAGGCAGCGAGTCGAACGATTGGAACGACGCATTCGCCAGTATCATTATGAACTCTCTCAGTGTCGACTTGTCGGGCTCTTCTGAATTTCTAATTAAATTTGAATTTATATGTTAAAATTTAAATAACATTACGAAAACTTTGAACTTGTTCAATTCGAGTTGACATAATTTAGTGTTTGATAAACAACGCTACGTTCGGGAAGCTTAAAGCTCAGTCAGGTTGTTGGAATCTAATAACTTACTGACACCAATTTTTTTTCAATCTCTTGTATCGTTAGTATAAACATGAAAAAAGTTGTATTCTTCCGTATAAAATATTTTCCTACATTTAGAGGGATTTAAAATTATCTGTGATACTTTAAATTCAAATACTTGATGACCATACTTGATGTAATTTTCAAGTTTTCCCACATCGACCTTTTCATCAATGCATATAGTTATTGCTGGAAAAGTAGTGTTCCATGCGAACATGTCCCGTTCCATGGAGACCACGGTAGGCGACGACTGGTAGCGGATCCAGGTCGTGTGCGAGAGATACATCGCGCCAAAGACGGAGAGACAAACTACAGTCAACCATAGAGACCTGAGGGAAGAACGAAATGATGTTAAAGTTAGCAACATTATGATGGATATGATTCGTTGAGAACTAGAATGTTCCTCAAAAATCAGAAATTACAACAAAATTATCTTTTTTTAATAGAAGAAGGTGGCAAACGAGCTAATGGTACACCCAATTTTAAGTGACCGCCACCCATAGGCATCTGCAACAAACGAATGAGTTGCAGATGCGTTGCCTAGCTTTAATGGACAGGGGATAAATAGAAAAAAGGATATTTCCTGTTTCTATTCATCCCCTCCCTCGTTAAATCCTCTTCTCCTTCCCATCCTTTCCTAGTATTTAGGCCTCCAGCACCTCACTCATCAGACAAAACGCAGAAAGACTTCTACTTCACGCCTGTCTTCTGTGAGGTCGTGGTATTTCACCGGTCGAGCCGCCCATTCGTGCAACAGGTGTTATTATTGCGGGCTCTACCACTGTCAAAATCTATTTTCTTCATAATACTTGCACCAAGGCGACCTTGGACGTCGTATGTACATCGCAACATCGGGACATCTCGTCAGCCTTGTAATTTTGCTAACTTCTGCGCCTTATAGACTAGAATACTGTCATAGTATTTGTCCTGGTGATGATGCTTGCAATATTTTATGATAACTGTATCCACGTACAAATTGATTGAATGGGACAAGATAATACTAAAAGAGACTATTATAGAAACTTATCTTTGAAATTGATTGCCAAGCTGTTGAGATTAACGTTAAGGTAAAGGAAGTTTTGACAAGGTACCAACAAACACAGGCAAAAGAAAACGATTAGAAAAAAATCTTGCAAAAACAACATACTCACACTTCACAAGGGTGACGCCTCGGAGCCACGAAATGATTTAGCCCATGAATAGATGATGTTTCGAAAAATAAACGCAAATATAACTTCGATTTGCTCATTAAGAGGTTTAAAACAGATTGTTTCTTCGTTTCCGACTTGGGTTCATGTTTGCTTTGATTTTTTTGCCGTAATGAAACATCTTGCATAATCTGAGACCGATGAGAACTTGCTGATAACATCTAAAACAAGTTACATGTCGTCTGTATTGTATATAGCTTTCTCATAATGTTCTAAATAACATTCTATACATTTGCAACTAACTTTATTAACCAAATATTAGTTATTCTATTTCATAATTTAGATCATAAGCTTAAAATTGATAAAAAAATATTTAAGTAGAACAGAGTAAGTCTTACTCTGCGCTAAGATTCTTGATATATTTCTTTCAAGTATAATAGCTTCCTGATAGGTGCCGTTAATTCACGTTAGATGCAAATCTAACGTTAAAAAGCGAAGGAACTATTTTTCTAATTTTGATCTCTGAACAAGACATTTGTCCATCGATAAATTTATACTTTTAAATCTTTTTTGACAAATAACTTTTATATATTTTTTTTTTGTATTTATGATTGTTGTTCTATGTTTAGGACGGACCGTTGTCCTCAACAACGTAACACTGTGGAGCACACAAGCCAATGACAATATCGTGAGGACCTAATGAAATCAAATTACAAAGCGTCTATAGAACATAATGACTATCGTGACAATAACCTATTACAAGACTATTACAATTGTATCGCTTCAATCAGTTCATGCTTGTAACCGGAATGCGAGCGAAACGAATACGTTTATCCCTTTCAATGTCTGCCATTCTAACTTATTTTTTAGTACTATATTCTTAACAACTATAATGGCTTGCATTAGGGTATGTGTCAATATCAATACCTGTGTTGCTCTGTTCTATAATTGCTACATTCATATTAATGTGCTAGCAATTTATCAGTTTCATAATATTTGTCAGATTTGAGCATTTTGTTATCTTGATCCGATATACACATTGTATGATTCAATCACTGAAGGCTTGAAACAAAGGGATTACGATGCTGAAAAGCAATTCTGAGGTCTTATTCGGCGTGAGTCCAACAAGGTCTACCCTGCTCAGATTCGAAATCTGTCGTAATTTGGTCACGAAAAATCTAGCATTTAAAACACCCACCGTGGTGTCCATTTAACAGCCTAACAATACTGAACAAACTTACTGCTTTACGTCACATGAAGATATATTAATGGCTCTGGATCGTGCAATTAGCGGAATAAGTTACCAGTCACATCTTGCATCAGAGGAGTGAGGAACATCGGATGAATATTTGCTCTGTTCATTATTTTCATGATGATGCAGGTTTCTATATGATAAAATTATAAATAGACCAATTTAGAAGTTTGAATAAGACCAGTTACAAAATAACAAATTATAACCAAATATTACCGTGTTTTATACATTTTATAAATAACAAATTTGTTTACAAAATGTATAAAATACGGTTATAATTGAATCAATTCAAAATAAACAACAATAATACAAAAAACAAATAAATTTCTGTTTTCAAAATAACGTTTAATAAAAGCAAATATTTTTTTCAATTACCAAATCAAATAAAAACATAAAATGAAATCCAACAAAAAAAATTACATCACGTAAAAGGTAAACAAGCCGAAACGTTACCTCCGAGGAAGAAAGCCGCTGTAAAGTCTAATAATTTCCGAAGTGTCATGTCGTCGGGAAATAAATGAAGTGGAGAAAATAAATTTCATTTAAAAATCACGGCGGACCATTATTTTCTCCAGCTTCCCCTAATTAATTTCTTGTCACCGTCTAGATCGGCCGTTGTGGCCGTGACAGGGACGGTGACAGGGACGGGCTTACGGCCCTCCGGTGAGCGCGAAAGGGACGCCCGTATGAAGGTAAGTCCGCTTCATTACCATCTTTCAATAGTTAGCGGAAGCAAGATACGAAGTTTGCTCCGGTCGAGTTCTGCTCGCCTGGTACTTGTTATTAATGACCGTTAGGAATAAATACGAAATTTTCCTAAAGATTTATCCTCTTGTAAAGTACTGCTGCGGCGGGTATTAAAACACCGCGAACGAAAAGTTGAAGAATGAGGAAAATAATTTACTATTCCTCTATTTTCTAAAAATTCAATAACAATATTATTAAAGACCTTAAATTTATACTTAAGATTTAATGGATGCGTTACACCTCATTTAAATAATACTTTTCCTCAAACTTCTCTGCTCCACCGACGATTGTAAACGAACGACAACAATTTCTTTCGCTATTCGCTTACTTTCGCAATTGTCACAAATTATATGTGTAGCAATAGTTTCAATTCATAATTTTCACAGTATAACAGAAGTTCAACAGCCCTTTTTACCAATGTTCTTAATGGATGCCATTCAGCGGAGTCGGTAATATACATTGTAATTTATAAAATAATATCATTTATGAGTTTAGTTTAGATAACTGAGATAATGTATTGCATTTAAGACTTCTTAGATGCCACCTTTGATGAATCTGAAAGAATCACCGCCTTGCTAAAACATGACGTTCATCATTACAAGGGCCACAGGGCGCGGGGCGCGGGGCTTGGCGCGGGGCGCGGGGCGGGAGGCACACGCGAGATATAATTAGCAAGCTTAATTTTCTTGTACGAGTTATATTCGAGATGTGCCCGAAGAATGTTTACAGAAAGTAGCGGGTAAATATTGCCAGTGGAAACGTGGAGGTAGAAATTTGCGAGGGCATCTTAATATGGAGTCGGATATAATTAGTATAAATAATGGTATTCATATTTCTTAAACATGACTATACCTTCTACAACTCTTAGGATTATCGGTTCAAATAAAAAGTAACTCTCGATCCACTAAACGTAGTATTGAATATTTCTTTACTTTTGTTAGTGTATAATAGTTTTGCACATGATTTCTTTACTTCGAAAACTTGAAATTAATTCATACATTATTATATAAAACCCTAATTTAATGGGAGCGCTACGTTAGAAAACATACTAAAAATAACATGTGAGTCGCAAGTTACTTAACGGTTAATCATTGAAATTATTTTAAATCATACTCCATACTCGCTTAGCCTCGACACCGCCACTTAATTTGAATATCCAGCACAACCGAGTGTTTAATAAAACATCCAGTTTGATTTACATCCGTACAAATCCGTACCTTTTGCGCTTTATTTAGTGTAAACACGCCCTTACAATGTTGCTCCGAGTTTCGTGGAGTCTTCATTTTGCGTATTCAATTTTGTTAGCGATTACACAATTTGAATTTTCAGTTTAATTGAGTTACTCGATTGAATACCTTTTAAATTAATGATACGAGAGAGGTATACGTCGAGATGTCTCTTACGTCGTTTTAATGTAATGTTAAAGATAGGAAAAGTAAAGACATGTAATCACAGCAATAGAAGAACCATTGCACGATGTTGATCAGTGATTTTTTTAAATTGCAATAACCTAAAAAATACGTGACATAGATTTAATTTTACTTTATACGGCACACTTCATACAGTAGGTACCCGTTTTCGGCCTGAAATTGACAACTTGTATAAATCAATAAACAAAAACATTTCTTCTTTATAAATTATCGAGCTGACCCGGCTATAATATATATATATATATAATACATGTACTAATCTTAGATTCATCACTACTATACAGTAACAAAAATTACTTAAAGTCCAGGCATTTGTGGAGTAGAGGTGTCAGGGTACTTTAGCTTTTAGATAAAACGAATAGCGGGCTTTTTATTATAAACTAAAGTACCCTTGATAAAACTAAAGCCTGCGGTTCGGCGGTCTTCAAACTTTATAAGCAATGCTTTTAGAGTTTTTATTTGCATTGGTTCACTAATTCTTATTTCTTTGTTTGAATTTTATATAAGTGGAAATTACTCTTATAGATTACAAATAATATACTGTTAGATCTAAGCTATTATAGTAATATTTTTAATAGAATTATCTTTAAATTTTGGGGTCGCGCGCACTAGTACTAGTTCTAAGAATAACAAACACCTTCATCGACGTTTTGCGATATTAGATAAGATCACTAAGATCAATAAAGCAAGAAGATAGGAAGATGGGTAAGACCCATATATGTTTTAGATGGGAGAATATTCTAATTAAGAACCAATATTGTCAATAACGTGATACACATCCATGCATAGATATGCATGTAGTTAGTGATTGTTAGCAGAATGTGTATTAATTTGTATCAAGTTGTATCAATATAATGACTGTAAATAAACTAACACCGCCAGTGATGGACGTGGGTTGTTCGCCCTTGTATCTGTCTTGTCGTATTAGGGCACGCGCTGTCCAATTTAAAATATTAATTTAATTCTGTATCTTGACTTCAAAAGCTAGTTGGCAATTAGGGCTAAGATTACAATATAATTACGAGCACAGGTAACATGCCACCATCGTTATGTAAGGCTCTACAGCCGTGCGTGAGTCTTGCTGAGTTGCTGCGCGGCCTGGTGAGTTAATAAAATATTAGAACATTGTGAGATATTTGATATTTTCATTACTGTTTTCTTTCATTGACGCCCTCTGCAAACTTATATTTAGAAACTTTATCCTCGAAGTCTTCGAACATCCTGCGAGATGCCGCAAATACCACAAATACCGCCATCCCCTGGGATCGCGGACTCTCAGACCCGCAAATACTAATATCGAAATTTCCTTCGGGAATGCATTCTCTAACTATGGTGCTCCGGACGAGCTTGTGATTTCTGCAAGATTATTCCGCAAGAATTGTTTTTTTTTTTAGTTTAAAATCAGTAAAAGCATTGTAATTTTTCTGTTTATATAAAACTAGTTGATTTAATAATGAATAATATAAAATAAACACTTCTCGCAGTCTCTGTTTGTCTGAAAGCCATAAAATTAAGAACCACTTAACAAATTTCGACACAGTTTTTACCACTAGACGAAACGATCCATATTCATTAAGGGTTGGTGAAAATTGGGTGAAAAATGACGATGGTTGTTAAAGAAAGTGTCATAGGCTGGTACGTTATTATTTTATACTCATATTATAAAGAAAAAAGATTTAATTGTTTGTTCCGGATAAACTCAAAAACTACTGATACGATTTGAAAATTATTTCACCAATTGCCTAGCTTACTCGTAAGCTCGTAATTGGTAAAATAATCGTTACTAGGAAGGTAGGCTATATTTTTTATTTTATAATTTTTTTCTTTCTATTTACCCGAGCAAAGCTGGGGCGGGCTGCTAGTCGTTCATAAAGCGATAATTGAACACAGAGCTTTTGATTTTTATCCCATTTTATTTTGGGTAAAGGTCGAGAGTTCATATTTATGTAACAGTTTTCCTGACTGCTATCGGACCGATTGGTGTCAGCAGAGCTGCATTTAAAACACTGAGCTAATTGTGGAAATGTTTCTGGGACTTTCGTACCTACCATCGCTAAACGAATACCTTTTAGTATATTCTAAATGTGTGGCTTACGATTCTCTGTTGTTTCTTTGTTTGGAAACAGTAATGTTTGGATACTGTCTTAACATGAAACACAACTTTTATAATGTTCAACTCGTAAGTAAAAATATATAACTAACCTTTACGTGGTAGTATAAACAAATCTAATAGCAAAAAGCGCCAATAGCTCTGGTTTAGGTTACGGATACCAAAACTAAGGTCCTGGATTCGAATCTGCCATCTGAATAATACCGTGAATCATCTCTTAACACAAGTTTGAAATTAGTTGGAATGTTTAAAATGTTAGTAAATTACTTACACAGTTCGCGAACATTTTATAATAAAATGTTTTAGCTATTGTGTTGCTATTGCTTGTTGTGTTAGATGTGTTAGCAGTGGACGTTCCAAGGCGAACTTATATCGATAAGATTAGTGACTTACTATAGAAAAGCGATATAAGGTGTGCCCGTAACTGAGGAACAAGTATGCGTAGATGTATCGATATGGATGTGGATATGGAAACAATTCATGATCTCTGCCCACCTCTTTGGTTTACGGACGTGAGCGCATATTTAACTGTGATATCGGGATCACGATTACCTTAGGTCTCCTGTGGTGAACACTGCCGCCAAGTTACTGAAATATCAGGTATATGATAGTTTTAAATTTAATTTTAATTTGTTTGGTAATATTGGTAATACATTGGCATAAGATGTCACTCGTAGTGGCTCTATTT
Organism: Papilio slateri; assembly: GCA_018246275.1. Lineage (NCBI taxonomy): Eukaryota > Metazoa > Arthropoda > Insecta > Lepidoptera > Papilionidae > Papilio > Papilio slateri. Next base: position 9,708 of record DWTW01000099.1, read on the forward strand.
GTGGTAAGTTTTTGCTGTGAAAATAATAATTAATTGTACTAAGGTAGTGTGAATCATATCAGCTCTTCTAATATTTATTCTACAGGGGTCAGATTGCACTATTTTTATCAATTTTAGTAACAACGAAACATTATTCTTAACTCGTCTTGTTTTTTAAAAAGTACTGTAATATAAAATGTAAACGGTCCCTTTTAAAAATATAAAATATACTACGTTAAGTGAGACCTGAATTAAAATGTAATTTAAAAGTTGACTATTTTTTAAAGATGTACTTAAAAAACACTTACTGGTGTCGTAAAACGATATTTTGGCTAACGAATTTTGTGTTCATTATTTATGTATATTACGGTTTTAATTTATTTATAATCATTTCATTATCATTATTTACTCGTTTTTATTTTCTAAAGCACTAGATGAAAGTAATTATAGTAAAAGCAATACTATATATAGCCTACTGTAATTTTTTTACAGTGGTAGAGCCCGCATCAACAACATCTTTTGCACGAATGGGCTGGCCCAACCGGCGAAATACCACGACCTCACAGAAGACAGACGTGAAGTAGAAGTATGCTTCTGCGTTTCGCCTGATGAGTGAGGTGCCGGATGCCCAATTTTAGTCCTCTTCCATTTCCCATTCCATTCTAATAAGGATAGAATGGGAAGGGGAAGAGGATTGGACACGGAGGGTATGAATAGGAGAAGGAAATATCCTTTTTCTGTCTTTCCCCTCTGCCCATTAAAGGTAGGCAACACATTTGCTTGTTGCGGATGCTTATGGGTAGCGGTCACTTAACATCAGGTGACCTGCGTGCTCTTTTGCCTCCTAATTCCATAAAAAAAACTACACTGCAAAACATCGTATCTTCTTTACATACTATAAAACAAAGTCCCTTCCGCTGTCTGTAGTCCTAGATCTTTCAAACTACGCAACGGATTTTGATGCAGATTTCATCAACAGACAGAGTGATTCAATAGAAAGGTTAATATGAATAATACATGCATATTATAGTAGAGAGAAGCCGAGAATTACAAAGATTTGTAATGTGATGTCGTAAAAAACATAATTTTGTGTGCTTTCATTGCAAACGCTGGCTTAACCATATAATCATCATAGATAGATCAAAATAATGTACTGCGGAATTGTATATCTTAAAAAGATCTACAAAAAAGCCCACGATGACATTTATCTATTATATATTTTAAGGATAGCTATAGTATACCCATTCTAACTTCTAGAAAAAAGGTCAAGTACAATGCGGTAATTGAAAAGTTATTAAGACGGATACAGTATTAATCCTTAACAACGTAAATACGTTAAATACTTTAAGGATTTCATGCACATTATAATAATCCTTGAAATCATATAATTTAAATAAATATCTTAGGAGATATCGCAAAATAAAAACCAATGCGCGCGAAAATAATTTCAAGCGCAGGTCCCACACCGATGTCGGGACTCGCTTGATGCAACAACCGCCGCGCCGCGCTCCTCATTGTCGCCCATTGTGCTCAATGCTTCATTGAAGGTGATTTTAAGGTGCTTCAATGAAAGGCCGGCCCGGGTATAACCCATCCACCAATTAATACACTAATAAGGTAACCATAACATAAATTCACGACGAAGTTTGCCGGGTCAGCTAGTATCGTATATAAACAGAGTCATGATGAAGTTTTTACAATGGTAGAGCCCGCAGCAACAACATCTGCTGCACGAATGGACCGGCTCGACCGGTGAAATACAACGGCCTCACAGAGGACAGAAGTATTCTGCGTTTCTGCTGATGACTGAGATGGCGGAGGCCTAATTCTAAAAGAGAATTTGACAGGAGAGGAGATGGATAGAAGAAGGAAATATCCTTTTGTATGTTTATCCCTTCAAATTAAAGATAGGCAACGAATCTGCAACCCATTAGCTTGTTGCAGATGCCTATGGGTAGCAGTCACTTAATATAAGGTGATCCGCTGGCCTGTTTGCCACTTTGATCTATAAAAAAAATGAAAGTAGCTACTAAGGTTTTTTTTTTCATAACCAAACAAATCCAAGAACTAATGTGTATTGTCAACTATTACACAGTAAAGAGGAAGTAATACATAAGAAAAAGGAAGTAATAAATTAATGACTGCAACATTTTTTGACTGAGATTTTTTATTGTATTTTTTATTTAATTTAATATTGGATTGGTAGACGTCAAAAGAAAATCGATGTTTGCTCGCTTGAGTCGGAGACCAAAAGCTATCTAACCATTTAGTATCGTGATCTCCAAAAACGTATAAATCCGTGTACAATTTAAATAATAACTTCCTTATAGCGAACCCAATACGCTGTACATGCAATCGTAGCCGAGAATTCCGTGCGGTAACTCGATCGCGACGTTTCCTGTGAACTGCGAATCGCCGCCGACCGCCGACGTGTTCTAACGCCAGCATAATGCTTTCTACTGAACAAATCGAGTGTCACATTCTACATACATTCAGTTTATCGGAATTATAGGTGTCATGTTAATATTACAGCCTTCCGATATTTGATACCGGTTTTGTTTGGCTTGTGCTCATAAGTTATATAACTCTAATATTTTTTTATTTACACTTCCGACTCCAGAGACCTTCCTTCCTTACTTCCCCGGTCACAGTGGATCGTGGAATATTACTTCTGCTGACTCTACTAGTAATACCTAACAATAGACATTAAAATTAATGACGTGTTAACAATTTAAATGTTATTCAGAGGTTGTTTTTATAATAGCTTAAAACAAAACACTGAAATATATTCATAACAAATTCTCACTGGTACTGAGGTCAGCTGGCAAAAAAATTCAGTACGACTTGAGCTCGCCTGTATCTGATTCTCTTTTATTACGATTGAGATGTATTATAATAAAGATTTTACTATGTATATGTTTTACTACTTTCTTAATTTATATTGTTCGTTTTCATATGGGAGAAGGTGGCAAAAGAGCAATCGGTTCACCTGATGTTAAGTGACAGCTGCCTAGGATGGGAAGAGGAGTAAAATTGGGCCTCCGGCAGCTCACTCTTTAGACGGAAACGAATCATACTTCTACTTACGCTTGTCTTCTGTGAGGTCGTGGTATTTCACCGGTCGAGCCGCCCATTCGTGCAACAGGTGTTATTATTGCGGGCTCTACCACTGTCAAAATCTATTTTCTTCATAATACTTGCACCAAGGCGACCTTGGACGTCGTATGTACATCGCAACATCGGGACATCTCGTCAGCCTTGTAATTTTGCTAACTTCTGCGCCTTATAGACTAGAATACTGTCATAGTATTTGTCCTGGTGATGATGCTTGCAATATTTTATGATAACTGTATCCACGTACAAATTGATTGAATGGGACAAGATAATACTAAAAGAGACTATTATAGAAACTTATCTTTGAAATTGATTGCCAAGCTGTTGAGATTAACGTTAAGGTAAAGGAAGTTTTGACAAGGTACCAACAAACACAGGCAAAAGAAAACGATTAGAAAAAAATCTTGCAAAAACAACATACTCACACTTCACAAGGGTGACGCCTCGGAGCCACGAAATGATTTAGCCCATGAATAGATGATGTTTCGAAAAATAAACGCAAATATAACTTCGATTTGCTCATTAAGAGGTTTAAAACAGATTGTTTCTTCGTTTCCGACTTGGGTTCATGTTTGCTTTGATTTTTTTGCCGTAATGAAACATCTTGCATAATCTGAGACCGATGAGAACTTGCTGATAACATCTAAAACAAGTTACATGTCGTCTGTATTGTATATAGCTTTCTCATAATGTTCTAAATAACATTCTATACATTTGCAACTAACTTTATTAACCAAATATTAGTTATTCTATTTCATAATTTAGATCATAAGCTTAAAATTGATAAAAAAATATTTAAGTAGAACAGAGTAAGTCTTACTCTGCGCTAAGATTCTTGATATATTTCTTTCAAGTATAATAGCTTCCTGATAGGTGCCGTTAATTCACGTTAGATGCAAATCTAACGTTAAAAAGCGAAGGAACTATTTTTCTAATTTTGATCTCTGAACAAGACATTTGTCCATCGATAAATTTATACTTTTAAATCTTTTTTGACAAATAACTTTTATATATTTTTTTTTTGTATTTATGATTGTTGTTCTATGTTTAGGACGGACCGTTGTCCTCAACAACGTAACACTGTGGAGCACACAAGCCAATGACAATATCGTGAGGACCTAATGAAATCAAATTACAAAGCGTCTATAGAACATAATGACTATCGTGACAATAACCTATTACAAGACTATTACAATTGTATCGCTTCAATCAGTTCATGCTTGTAACCGGAATGCGAGCGAAACGAATACGTTTATCCCTTTCAATGTCTGCCATTCTAACTTATTTTTTAGTACTATATTCTTAACAACTATAATGGCTTGCATTAGGGTATGTGTCAATATCAATACCTGTGTTGCTCTGTTCTATAATTGCTACATTCATATTAATGTGCTAGCAATTTATCAGTTTCATAATATTTGTCAGATTTGAGCATTTTGTTATCTTGATCCGATATACACATTGTATGATTCAATCACTGAAGGCTTGAAACAAAGGGATTACGATGCTGAAAAGCAATTCTGAGGTCTTATTCGGCGTGAGTCCAACAAGGTCTACCCTGCTCAGATTCGAAATCTGTCGTAATTTGGTCACGAAAAATCTAGCATTTAAAACACCCACCGTGGTGTCCATTTAACAGCCTAACAATACTGAACAAACTTACTGCTTTACGTCACATGAAGATATATTAATGGCTCTGGATCGTGCAATTAGCGGAATAAGTTACCAGTCACATCTTGCATCAGAGGAGTGAGGAACATCGGATGAATATTTGCTCTGTTCATTATTTTCATGATGATGCAGGTTTCTATATGATAAAATTATAAATAGACCAATTTAGAAGTTTGAATAAGACCAGTTACAAAATAACAAATTATAACCAAATATTACCGTGTTTTATACATTTTATAAATAACAAATTTGTTTACAAAATGTATAAAATACGGTTATAATTGAATCAATTCAAAATAAACAACAATAATACAAAAAACAAATAAATTTCTGTTTTCAAAATAACGTTTAATAAAAGCAAATATTTTTTTCAATTACCAAATCAAATAAAAACATAAAATGAAATCCAACAAAAAAAATTACATCACGTAAAAGGTAAACAAGCCGAAACGTTACCTCCGAGGAAGAAAGCCGCTGTAAAGTCTAATAATTTCCGAAGTGTCATGTCGTCGGGAAATAAATGAAGTGGAGAAAATAAATTTCATTTAAAAATCACGGCGGACCATTATTTTCTCCAGCTTCCCCTAATTAATTTCTTGTCACCGTCTAGATCGGCCGTTGTGGCCGTGACAGGGACGGTGACAGGGACGGGCTTACGGCCCTCCGGTGAGCGCGAAAGGGACGCCCGTATGAAGGTAAGTCCGCTTCATTACCATCTTTCAATAGTTAGCGGAAGCAAGATACGAAGTTTGCTCCGGTCGAGTTCTGCTCGCCTGGTACTTGTTATTAATGACCGTTAGGAATAAATACGAAATTTTCCTAAAGATTTATCCTCTTGTAAAGTACTGCTGCGGCGGGTATTAAAACACCGCGAACGAAAAGTTGAAGAATGAGGAAAATAATTTACTATTCCTCTATTTTCTAAAAATTCAATAACAATATTATTAAAGACCTTAAATTTATACTTAAGATTTAATGGATGCGTTACACCTCATTTAAATAATACTTTTCCTCAAACTTCTCTGCTCCACCGACGATTGTAAACGAACGACAACAATTTCTTTCGCTATTCGCTTACTTTCGCAATTGTCACAAATTATATGTGTAGCAATAGTTTCAATTCATAATTTTCACAGTATAACAGAAGTTCAACAGCCCTTTTTACCAATGTTCTTAATGGATGCCATTCAGCGGAGTCGGTAATATACATTGTAATTTATAAAATAATATCATTTATGAGTTTAGTTTAGATAACTGAGATAATGTATTGCATTTAAGACTTCTTAGATGCCACCTTTGATGAATCTGAAAGAATCACCGCCTTGCTAAAACATGACGTTCATCATTACAAGGGCCACAGGGCGCGGGGCGCGGGGCTTGGCGCGGGGCGCGGGGCGGGAGGCACACGCGAGATATAATTAGCAAGCTTAATTTTCTTGTACGAGTTATATTCGAGATGTGCCCGAAGAATGTTTACAGAAAGTAGCGGGTAAATATTGCCAGTGGAAACGTGGAGGTAGAAATTTGCGAGGGCATCTTAATATGGAGTCGGATATAATTAGTATAAATAATGGTATTCATATTTCTTAAACATGACTATACCTTCTACAACTCTTAGGATTATCGGTTCAAATAAAAAGTAACTCTCGATCCACTAAACGTAGTATTGAATATTTCTTTACTTTTGTTAGTGTATAATAGTTTTGCACATGATTTCTTTACTTCGAAAACTTGAAATTAATTCATACATTATTATATAAAACCCTAATTTAATGGGAGCGCTACGTTAGAAAACATACTAAAAATAACATGTGAGTCGCAAGTTACTTAACGGTTAATCATTGAAATTATTTTAAATCATACTCCATACTCGCTTAGCCTCGACACCGCCACTTAATTTGAATATCCAGCACAACCGAGTGTTTAATAAAACATCCAGTTTGATTTACATCCGTACAAATCCGTACCTTTTGCGCTTTATTTAGTGTAAACACGCCCTTACAATGTTGCTCCGAGTTTCGTGGAGTCTTCATTTTGCGTATTCAATTTTGTTAGCGATTACACAATTTGAATTTTCAGTTTAATTGAGTTACTCGATTGAATACCTTTTAAATTAATGATACGAGAGAGGTATACGTCGAGATGTCTCTTACGTCGTTTTAATGTAATGTTAAAGATAGGAAAAGTAAAGACATGTAATCACAGCAATAGAAGAACCATTGCACGATGTTGATCAGTGATTTTTTTAAATTGCAATAACCTAAAAAATACGTGACATAGATTTAATTTTACTTTATACGGCACACTTCATACAGTAGGTACCCGTTTTCGGCCTGAAATTGACAACTTGTATAAATCAATAAACAAAAACATTTCTTCTTTATAAATTATCGAGCTGACCCGGCTATAATATATATATATATATAATACATGTACTAATCTTAGATTCATCACTACTATACAGTAACAAAAATTACTTAAAGTCCAGGCATTTGTGGAGTAGAGGTGTCAGGGTACTTTAGCTTTTAGATAAAACGAATAGCGGGCTTTTTATTATAAACTAAAGTACCCTTGATAAAACTAAAGCCTGCGGTTCGGCGGTCTTCAAACTTTATAAGCAATGCTTTTAGAGTTTTTATTTGCATTGGTTCACTAATTCTTATTTCTTTGTTTGAATTTTATATAAGTGGAAATTACTCTTATAGATTACAAATAATATACTGTTAGATCTAAGCTATTATAGTAATATTTTTAATAGAATTATCTTTAAATTTTGGGGTCGCGCGCACTAGTACTAGTTCTAAGAATAACAAACACCTTCATCGACGTTTTGCGATATTAGATAAGATCACTAAGATCAATAAAGCAAGAAGATAGGAAGATGGGTAAGACCCATATATGTTTTAGATGGGAGAATATTCTAATTAAGAACCAATATTGTCAATAACGTGATACACATCCATGCATAGATATGCATGTAGTTAGTGATTGTTAGCAGAATGTGTATTAATTTGTATCAAGTTGTATCAATATAATGACTGTAAATAAACTAACACCGCCAGTGATGGACGTGGGTTGTTCGCCCTTGTATCTGTCTTGTCGTATTAGGGCACGCGCTGTCCAATTTAAAATATTAATTTAATTCTGTATCTTGACTTCAAAAGCTAGTTGGCAATTAGGGCTAAGATTACAATATAATTACGAGCACAGGTAACATGCCACCATCGTTATGTAAGGCTCTACAGCCGTGCGTGAGTCTTGCTGAGTTGCTGCGCGGCCTGGTGAGTTAATAAAATATTAGAACATTGTGAGATATTTGATATTTTCATTACTGTTTTCTTTCATTGACGCCCTCTGCAAACTTATATTTAGAAACTTTATCCTCGAAGTCTTCGAACATCCTGCGAGATGCCGCAAATACCACAAATACCGCCATCCCCTGGGATCGCGGACTCTCAGACCCGCAAATACTAATATCGAAATTTCCTTCGGGAATGCATTCTCTAACTATGGTGCTCCGGACGAGCTTGTGATTTCTGCAAGATTATTCCGCAAGAATTGTTTTTTTTTTTAGTTTAAAATCAGTAAAAGCATTGTAATTTTTCTGTTTATATAAAACTAGTTGATTTAATAATGAATAATATAAAATAAACACTTCTCGCAGTCTCTGTTTGTCTGAAAGCCATAAAATTAAGAACCACTTAACAAATTTCGACACAGTTTTTACCACTAGACGAAACGATCCATATTCATTAAGGGTTGGTGAAAATTGGGTGAAAAATGACGATGGTTGTTAAAGAAAGTGTCATAGGCTGGTACGTTATTATTTTATACTCATATTATAAAGAAAAAAGATTTAATTGTTTGTTCCGGATAAACTCAAAAACTACTGATACGATTTGAAAATTATTTCACCAATTGCCTAGCTTACTCGTAAGCTCGTAATTGGTAAAATAATCGTTACTAGGAAGGTAGGCTATATTTTTTATTTTATAATTTTTTTCTTTCTATTTACCCGAGCAAAGCTGGGGCGGGCTGCTAGTCGTTCATAAAGCGATAATTGAACACAGAGCTTTTGATTTTTATCCCATTTTATTTTGGGTAAAGGTCGAGAGTTCATATTTATGTAACAGTTTTCCTGACTGCTATCGGACCGATTGGTGTCAGCAGAGCTGCATTTAAAACACTGAGCTAATTGTGGAAATGTTTCTGGGACTTTCGTACCTACCATCGCTAAACGAATACCTTTTAGTATATTCTAAATGTGTGGCTTACGATTCTCTGTTGTTTCTTTGTTTGGAAACAGTAATGTTTGGATACTGTCTTAACATGAAACACAACTTTTATAATGTTCAACTCGTAAGTAAAAATATATAACTAACCTTTACGTGGTAGTATAAACAAATCTAATAGCAAAAAGCGCCAATAGCTCTGGTTTAGGTTACGGATACCAAAACTAAGGTCCTGGATTCGAATCTGCCATCTGAATAATACCGTGAATCATCTCTTAACACAAGTTTGAAATTAGTTGGAATGTTTAAAATGTTAGTAAATTACTTACACAGTTCGCGAACATTTTATAATAAAATGTTTTAGCTATTGTGTTGCTATTGCTTGTTGTGTTAGATGTGTTAGCAGTGGACGTTCCAAGGCGAACTTATATCGATAAGATTAGTGACTTACTATAGAAAAGCGATATAAGGTGTGCCCGTAACTGAGGAACAAGTATGCGTAGATGTATCGATATGGATGTGGATATGGAAACAATTCATGATCTCTGCCCACCTCTTTGGTTTACGGACGTGAGCGCATATTTAACTGTGATATCGGGATCACGATTACCTTAGGTCTCCTGTGGTGAACACTGCCGCCAAGTTACTGAAATATCAGGTATATGATAGTTTTAAATTTAATTTTAATTTGTTTGGTAATATTGGTAATACATTGGCATAAGATGTCACTCGTAGTGGCTCTATTTGTGGTAAGTTTTTGCTGTGAAAATAATAATTAATTGTACTAAGGTAGTGTGAATCATATCAGCTCTTCTAATATTTATTCTACAGGGGTCAGATTGCACTATTTTTATCAATTTTAGTAACAACGAAACATTATTCTTAACTCGTCTTGTTTTTTAAAAAGTACTGTAATATAAAATGTAAACGGTCCCTTTTAAAAATATAAAATATACTACGTTAAGTGAGACCTGAATTAAAATGTAATTTAAAAGTTGACTATTTTTTAAAGATGTACTTAAAAAACACTTACTGGTGTCGTAAAACGATATTTTGGCTAACGAATTTTGTGTTCATTATTTATGTATATTACGGTTTTAATTTATTTATAATCATTTCATTATCATTATTTACTCGTTTTTATTTTCTAAAGCACTAGATGAAAGTAATTATAGTAAAAGCAATACTATATATAGCCTACTGTAATTTTTTTACAGTGGTAGAGCCCGCATCAACAACATCTTTTGCACGAATGGGCTGGCCCAACCGGCGAAATACCACGACCTCACAGAAGACAGACGTGAAGTAGAAGTATGCTTCTGCGTTTCGCCTGATGAGTGAGGTGCCGGAGGCCCAATTTCACCCCTCTTCCTCTTCCCATCCTTTCCTATGAAATGATAGAAAAGGGAAGAGGTTTGGATGGGGAGGGGATGAATAGGAAAAAGAAATATCCTTTTTCCTGTTTATCCCCTCTGTCCATTTAAGGTAGGCAACGCATTTGCTGCTTGCTGCGGATGCTTGTAGACAGCGGTCACTTAACATCAGGTGAACCGTTTGCTCGTTTGGCACCATCTCTCATAAAAAAAGGATAATCTATTATTTCGATTACTAAATAAATCTAAACAGTGCACTAAAGAATAAAGTATTTAAATTATCAGAATGTGGTATGTAAATGCCAAGTCATTATAATTATTATAGAAATAAAGATGACTTACATTGATACGGTCATTATAAATGTTCATAACATAGCATGAGATAAATGAATAGATAACAATTTATAAAAAAAGTTGATGGATCGATACCTCCACCGGCGATAACGAGAGATGAGATCTTACAACTTTTTGTAGCGGAAGAACTGCGCTGCGAGACAGTATTCTTTGTTGTCATTGAATGTAATCAATGTTTTTGTTGGGATTGTATTTTCTGAGATATCTCTATATCAAATGATAAACAGTCTTAAGTAATCCCCTTGTTTGGATAAAACCTTTTATTTCACTATAGTCTCGCCTCCTTAGGTGGCGTTTGCTTTGGTCAAGATAATCAGATTTTCATATAGAATAAATACAAAGAGTCCCTAATGCCTTATATCCACATGTTTGTTTTTATATTTTTTATTATAATACAAGATGTTGCCGGCGGCTTCGTTCACATTTCGTTTCTTTTTTTTCTCGCTGGTAATTTAACTTGATTTCATATCATCAAATGTCAATAAGTTGTTATTGTCATGTCATACATTACCATGGCGATGGATTATATTTATCTTTCCTTCGGGAAGTTCTTTTCCGGATAAAAGGTACCTTTTGTTCTTTACTATACCCGTGATAATGTTTGCACAAAATTTTAACGATGATCGATTGAGTAGTTTACGCGTGAAAGTGTAACAAACAAACAAACAAACATGTGAGTTCATATTTGCTTTTATAGTATTAGTT
>DWTW01000100.1:0-21121 GCA_018246275.1 Papilio slateri
GCCCTAACACACCTCAATATAAAGTGACGTCTCGGCGGTCCAGTTTGCAGTTGCTACTTTTAGATCAATTTTCAATCGCGTACAAACGAAACATTGTTACACTTTAGTGCACATAAAAGTTGATGGTTGCTTGTCTAAAATGGTTTAAACCAATTAATACATCAGCTTTCCTCGATTGAAAAATGTCAGGCACAAAAAAAGTAAAGGTCATTTAGATAATGGTTACCTCAGCGTCAACAATGGCGCTTACTGCGATATTTCCGTCGTAACGTTCACTTCACTCGAATCATATAACACTATGAATTACACCTAATTGTATTTAGCCGAAACTCATGGCCTTTACGTAATAGAAGTGCGTGCGGTAGTTCGATCATTACAAACAAACTATTTTATCTTCGTAGTTTATGTCAGTTTGTTTGTTACGCTTTCACGCCTTACCAACTTAAACAATCATCATGATGAATCATCAATTTTGCACACGTACTGTCATTGGTACAGCAAGCTGGGTACCGTTTCTCCGGGAAAAATCACCCGTGAGCAGCCGCTAGCAACAGGTAGTGTTGAATAACCTGATTTATTAACTACTAGCGGCATGCCCCGGCTTCGCATGGGTAATTAACCAAAAATTTAAAAAATAAAATTATATCGCCTATGTTCATAAGGGATAATGTAGGATTCTAGTGGTGAAAGAATATTTCAAATCGGTTCAGGAGTTTCAGAGTCTATACATTTCAAACAAACAATCAAATCTTTCCTATTTATAATGTTAGTGTAGACATAGTGCAATAGATAAGAAATATACACTATACGACATCAATGTACCTACATGATAACCCGAGAAATGTCCAGATTTACTCTCGTCTCGCTGTCGTTGACATAGTTGAAATAAAGATGATACCAAATATTATTATTTTTTTTATAAATAAATGGCATAGCTGGCGAATATTAACAGCTTTGCCCCCGAGTGCGGTCTCACTCCAATTACAGCAGAATTCCAAGTGCACTTTCACTGGAGGCCGGGCTGCTTTCTTGTTTAGTGGCTGGAGAGTTGGTGGTGTTCTGTCGTGCGGTACCGCCGCAAACCTGATACTCTGCCCATTCATGCGTTTTGTTTCATTAACCCTCACTGTCGAAAAGCATATGTTTTTTTACATCGTTATTAGGTGTCTATGTTTTATTTATATCTATTTGCTCATATAGAAATATGTTTTGTGTATTTGTCACGTATCTTTTATGAAATATATTTAAAAAAATTCATAGGTAGTTATTAAACTATCGAATATGAAGTCATACACGCAACTAAATTACGTTTCATAACCTTTACTCCGGCAAACGTAACCCTAAACTTGTAACGTCCCCTCGTAACTCTAATATACTGCAGCACGTCTGTAAAAACAGCCATTCTATTTTTATCGCCGCTTCCTGCCACCGACCGCGTTCTGTCAGCGCAACTGTCGCACGTCGGGTGACACTCCGTCATGTCTCAGATTCGATGCCATCACACAAGACGTTCCATCATCCTTATCCCACGACGATAGGGGCGATAGATTTACAGGAGCTGTTTTGGTGTTGATATCTGTCTTGGTATTATAGTACGAGTTTTTGGGAGAAAACTATCTTAGACAGAGGTTCAATTTGATAAAAAAAAAATTGGGAAACAAACTATTTGTGCGTTTTAAAGCTTAACCTCTGCAGTCGACAGGAAATCACCAGTACACTAAGTAACTTTATAACGTTCGTTTACCACATTTGGCAAGGACATGTATCCTTTTAGCGGTACGTTTAAAAAAAAAACAGAATCACAATTAAGATAGCTTGAAAACCAAACACTGAAGCCGCATATAAACAACTTGATGACTCAAACGAAATACAATTAGTAGAGAAGACCTCTCCTCGTGAGCTCGACATTATTTTGTTGAGTTTAAAATTTCGTCTCAACAGTACATAGCATCACACAAAGTTTTTTTTACAAGGCCCTAAATCTTAGACAAAGTGTTTATCCCTAAATGGTTTCTATTTGGGACTATATATAACATCTGAGTTTTGAATTCGTGTAATGAGTGACTTGTACGTTATTACGATATAAGCCTGGCTCGTCGGTAAGGGGTACTCTTAATATAGTTTTCGCTTTAGTATGGCACTAATCACTAATGTATGTGAGATCTTGTTATACTTAATTATCTTTTGGGCATCGATTTTCCTTTTATCGGCACAGCACTTGTTCGGGCTTTGTGCACGCTTAACATCAGCTGTCTGTACGTCGCAGCTGTCCGAGGCGCATCGACCCCAGCTTGCGCTTTCGTTTATGTAATGTGGTTCATTGACTTGCGACCATCCATTCGGCCATTTGCCTACCTCATGTACTTGTTAGTGCGTGCCTTGCGTGTGAACTTGTGTCTTATGCTTTTGACTTATCAAAGCTAAAAGTAATATCGAAAATTGCGTTACCTTAGTTTCCTTGCATTAAGTCGGGTTACTTTTTAAGCACATTTATTTCAGTTTACATTGTTAGTCGATAATAACTGGTCTGTGATCTGAACTGACCTTTGATGAGCATAAAGAATGTTCTCTAGTTATACGTCTGTTTTAAAACACATCAAAGTAATACAAATGAATGAAGCGTTGTAAAGAAATTTCCAGCAAATGATACAAGTGGCACTCGGAAGCCTTAGAGCGCGGGAGGAGGTCGCAGACACGGAGGGCGACGGATAAGCGCCGCATGTCGGTCAAGGGCTCTCCATGACAGGCCCGCTCGTACAACTCGCCCTGGACCAGGCCGTTGCTCTGCTAATCATGTCGCTATTGGAGTTTTCGTGCAGAGTTCTACTGGTATCGAATACCACGACATAAATACATTATAAGGACGTAAAGAATTTTAAGAAAGGTGTGATCGTGTTTTGTTTTTGTGGTGTTGTTGTCAATTATAGTTTTAGAGTTTTTTTGTTTCATCGGATTAAATCGTCTAAGTAAAAATATTTTAAGCATTAAAACTTTATAATTTTCTTAATGTAATAAAATATACTAAACCTTGAATCGAGCGAGTCTACTGTAAACAAGCGTGTCCACGCGGCATGCGTTTCGCTCGAGCGCGCCTCCCTGTTATATATAAAATGTCTTCCTGTCCGAATGTTGTGTACTTTATTAGTGTCTGAACACATGGGGCACTTAATTCGATCGTAGACGGATGTCTATTATCTAAAAAACCAATCTAGCCATTTGATAACATTCTGTATGTAGAGTTTTTAAATCGAAGAATATTTCAAACGTTAAATGACGTCAGGTCCTATTGACCTCTTGTTTTGGGGTAAATTTTAAACAAGAGTTACACATTTATACAGTGTGTGGCGGTAATTACCAGGTTCATCTATGGATCTATCAAAGATTTGTGGTTGGTGGAAGGATGTATAAATTATACTTGAATTTAGGAAGTAAAACCCATGCGAAGCCATCGCCAGGCGCTCTTGCAATGTCTTAAGGATATTTTTTCTCTTAATATAAAACAGAAGACAGGCGTTAAGAAGTATTCTGCTTTTCTTCTGATTAGTGAGGTGCAAGAGGCCTAATTCTATTCCAATAGCAAAATGTATTCAGTCATGACTGTGCAAAACTGCTTTTATACGCATGTCATTTGCAGGTGGGACATGGACATGATTGCTGGAGGCCCAATTTAAGTCCTCTCCCCTGTCCCATCCTTTTCTTATAAGGGTGGGACGGGGAAGAAGACTTAACGGGGGAGGGGATGGATAGGAAAAGGAAATATTCTTTACTTTGTTTATACCCTCCCTCCTCTGTCCATAAAGGTAGACATCTCATTACGTTATCGTCGATATCTATGGGATATCGGTCACTTAATATGGTGAACCGCTTGCTCGCTCCCTCGCTTGCTACCTTCCTAAAAAAACACTGTTTTAGTAAAATAACTAATAAGCGATTTTCAACATGTATAATGTTAATATAAGGATGTGCTAGAATCTAGAATTTAATGTAGCTAATTATCGCCTACAGTAACTAGCCAAATTAATAAAGACTTTAATGGGTATATCTTTAAGTTGTTTGTTGAAACGTAAGATGTCGGAAGTGAAACATATATAGAAATAGGGCACTAAGATGTTGATAGGGCGCTAAAGTGGTGTTTTGCCGGCTGCAAGACATTACCACGCGAGCGGTCTTATGAATTCTATACGTGTTAACACTAACATCCGGATTCCTCGCACCAAATAGTGCAACAAGCCCGGGCACGTTTCCGAATATATCAGTAACAATTGCATTGTACAGCAACACATGCCCATTGAGACGATACTTTATAACTAGCATTTAAAAATATTAATCTGACAACTGTCAAAGATCTATGTAATGTGATAATATTTTTTTAAAATGAAATTTGCGAGACCTGGGTACCGTAAACAGACTAAATCAAAATTCACAAAACAAACAATAATACTTTTTTTTTGTTGAAAGAAGAGGTGGCAAACGAGCAGTCGGGGCACCTGATGTTAGTGACCACTACGAATAGACATTCGCAACAAGCAAATAAGTCGCAGCTATGTTGCCTTTTCCTATTCATCCCCTCCAACCCTCTTCCCCTTCCCATCCTATCCTTATAACGTCGTCGTCGTCACTGGTAAAAGGTCTTTTGAAGTATGGATGAATAATATTGGCCTATTCAGTGGTACAGTATCTTCGGATTTACTGGTCACTTCGACTTCCATGTAAATGTGTTCAGGTAATTTAAATTGTCTCTACGTCTGACCATTACATTATATTTACACGGTCACTTTTACTTTTGTTAGAGCAATGCCAAACTCATTTCCTTCTTTATACTACCACTTACCTTTAACCCCTGAATTTCAGTCTACAATGAAATCTCTACGTACCTGAAAAGATAGTGAAGCAATATTAGTAATCAATGACAATGGAATCGAACTGTGTTAACAAGGACCTGAAACTGAATTTTGTACTTCTGAGTTTCGTCCCATGCTCTATTACTTGTTCTTTCCTATTCCACGTGATATATCTACTTCCACCCTCGTTTCGTCACAAAGCATCCTACAGGCATCTATTCTCTTCTTTAAACATCCGTGGTAAGAAAAGAGTACTAAGCTTTAGAAGATTTTTTGTACAAACTAAAAGAGATTCTTTAGATGCTCATCTCCAATGAACAATGAAAACTTGGTCGGTTGTTACACTTTCTAAATGAAAGAAAGTTATTTAGACTCAGGGACGGGTAATTGAACTCTCTCGAACGTCGCAATCCTCTACATGGTTGGCTTCGTTAACCAAACCTCTATTAAGCCGAAGCTATTAAGCCAATTGTGCTTATTATGAATTGTATCGAGGTCTCGCAGCTTAGCGATTAAACATACATATATCGTATGATTTTATTTGCATTAACGTCGTCTTAACGTGAATCACAAGCGGCCGACTTTAAAAATATCTTATGCCACGGCTCCAAGTCATGATTTAATGATGTAATGTGTGAAAAGCGCTGTAGAACCTAATGTTACTCATAGAAAAATAATATTATTTTTCTATGAGCTTAAATTCCCCTTTGGACACCTTTTACAGTGCCTAGATGTTACGCGGGGGGAATTTTGTTCGGTGTTTTTTAACAGATATGATTATGATTTAGTTCACACAACCTTCTCGCAATGGCTTAGCAAGTGTGGATTTGACATTTTATAGCAAAGACCATCGTAAAGATAGCAAAATTGAATCCCGTATCCTATCAGTTCCCTATGCATGACAATTGGCTTCCTCCCTGCGTCCTTAGTATAATTAAAAAAAGTAATTTTTTAATCTATGTCACATTAGGCGATAGATAACAAAATTCGCAGTAACGTAGAGAGCATCTCCCGTCGGCCTTCGGCACAGACTGCGCAAACACGATGAGATCACCGCCCGCGGCAGCCGCGCACTGCGGCTCGCGAAAACGTCCGTTGCACGCTTGGCCTTTAAAAACATTTTAAACGCTAATGAAAGTATTACATCGCGGCGCCTGTCAACTTGTGTTTTTAGGTTCTTTATATATAAATACATGCCTACAATACTATCATGAAGGACTTCCCTATAGTGCTGGCTCATAAAATAGGGCGAAACTACGGTATGTCCATTAGAAGAAGTGATATAAAATGTGAATTCGAGCTTGTAACACAGAATAACTCTTAAAAATAGATTGAAATGGCGTTGAACCATTTAAACAATAATATATAGGGGACAAAAGACTTGGAATGTCCACGTATGGAAGACGTATAGAGCTCTCCCTCCTTTCAGATTAAATCTTGCCTTCGTAAAAACGACGTACGGTGGTAATTGGGGTGGGCTAAGTCCAGCAGTGGTCTATTGCAGCCTGATGATGACGATAATAAACTCAAAATAAAAAAAGTGTTAACATAAGTGGATCTAAGAAGGACGGTAAATAAGAGTGACCCGCTAGAGCGTGTTTGTACTTATTGAAAATAATGAACGAAGTTGACCAAGTCAAAGCAACCAACATCTTAATCTAAATACGTTTAGCTTAAAGCCTCGTATTCATTAGGGGACAAATGTCCCGCGACACGTGTCGCTGGACATGTCGAGCGACGTTGGATAATGTCGACCGAAGTCGCCAGAAATTTCGGCACTCAATTTATTTCGTTCACATTGATTAATCGAACAATCCATGTAGCTCGAAGAGCTAGCGAAGTAAGCTGCAACTTATTTAAATTTACATAAACTTTTACATTTAACATTGTTTCGACATAAACAAGTTGCGTAATGTTGCCAGACTTGCAGGTCGACATCACACAACGTCGCCCGACATCTCCAGCACGTGTCCCCAATAAATACGAGGCTTAAAACAATCAAGACATCGATTCACCAATAACCTAAACATGTGTAGATTTGTGTACACATGTATAAACAAAGCATATACGTGTAGTGTCTAGTTTATGTTTTTAATTTCCTCAGTTTGAACAGAATTAAATGTAACTTAATTTACGACCCTCGCCTGTTCCGCGGGTGGCGGCAGCAGGTGGTAACACTGAACCTGTTAAATATACAACGCGTTTAATTTGTCCCCCGTCTCACCACTACCTAGTGCTAAAATATTTATTGCCCTCAGTCCCTATTTCCAGAGTCTGTTTTCAAATTATATCTGTGCGCAGCGTCTTTATTAGGGTCATTGATGACCTCAAAAATGTTGAACTGGGCGTTTTGGATTTAATATAGTTCCTTAATTATTGTTGCCAAATAAAAGATTACGAAGATACATACAGGATGTGCAAGTTCGTTAACGCTCGCTAACTGGACGTCGGGTTGTATTGCTTCATAGCCATATTGACAGGCATACGCGAAATTATTGCACTATTCAATCAGTTCATGTCTGCAGTCATGTTTCGAAACGGTCTAACAGTTTCTTTCTATCAATTATTTATTTAATCTCATGGTAGATTGAAAATTCAGTATGATTCGGAAATAAATTAATTTGTCTATCTCAAAATAAAGGACAGGCTGCATATTGTCATCGATTTCTTTGTCATATGTTTAAAAAATGTGATACATAAAGTGGATTTACAATACAACAAACATTGCCGTGTTTCTGCGCACCAATTAAGACTAATTAACAAGTAACGGGGAAGACATATTCTCAATCAATAGAGATGTAAACCTTACTACACTAAACTACAAAAATGAAGAAAAAAATATCGGGCTCTTATTTAGATAAGGTTAACATCCACGAATATATTTTCATTGTTATAAACAAACCGCAAAAACCCTACGTCACACCTAAATGACATAGACTCTATGTCATACCTATATGACAAATTTTTAGTGTCTTGTCAAATAAAGAAATCATATACAGCAGACTCAACTTGAGTCACTTTGCTGTCCTTCATTTTATACGACGATGTTTATTTTTACATTGTTTTTATCAGTCGATGTCGATGTAAATATGAGAACATATATGACCTCTATAAATACACCAGTGCCGGTAGTATGTTTCACGACCGTCGCTAGAATGCCAATGTGCAGCCCTAATCCAGTTACCGCCTTGCATGGTTTCCTTTGCCTCGTATCGATTATTCCCAATCGATTTAAACGATCGCCTTGTTACAATAATTCATCTCCTTTTACGTATGGGTACTCTGCATCCAAAGTCAAGTAAATTTCGTCAAATAACAAAAAAAAATAAGAATACAGGATGTGAGAAGCTAACAGTCACTACCGGCCACAATATTCCAAGGTTTTCACGGTTTGAGGAACGAAAAACAAAGGTGTCGAGTCACGGGCCACCTTACTTATCGAACAAAAGACTCAGATCACCTAAGGGTTTTTAAACGAAGGTTCTTAAAAAGAGTATCGTAATCCCGTTATGCGTCTCTGTATAGAACTTCAGACAGATTAGGACTAATATAAAAGTACGTCATAATTCCTAGGTCTTTTGGGAACATAAATACTATATCCGTCTATCGGCTTCAAGTATATCCGTGTTACACTAATTTAGATGAAACCTCACCAAATATGTAATTGAATTAGCCGCCGGCCTGGCCGGCTTGCGGCGGATTGGAAATGCGGCAGTAAAAATGATATGGCCTTCTAATGGATTAAAAAATGACTAAATGTGCTCAGCGTCTAGCTTGAATCAATACGGCTTTTTAGAGTTTTCATTTATTAATGGTACACAGGTAAGGGGCACCTTAAATATCTTATTAAATAATAAAAAAAAATATTGTAATCACTTTGTGTAAGAGATACTCAAAGAAAGCTTTATTTTATTTAGATATCGTCTGTTTCTGCCCACTGAGTAATATTTGTATGTAATGGAAGCCACAAACAGGACGATGTAGCTTACATAAGAAGCACCGACTGTCAGGTCACGGATGTAACTCCACGACATGCGAGCGTATTTTGGGTGAAAAGGCGTGGAAGGATGATTTTATTAAGTCAACCGTATTCACCACAGCTTTCCTGACAGATGTGAGACAAAACATGTTTTAACAGTCAATCTGCCAATGTTTCATAGGAAATAACTATCTAAAAAATCTTTACATAGACTGTAGATAATTAAATTATTTTGGACCGTCGGTTATCCAAGGCCAAGACGTTCTGATGGTATTAATCATAAAGTTCGAAGAAATGAAGATAAATGCCATAAAAAAAGAAAGCGAACGTAATTAGGTCAGTGTCGTATGTTCAAGTCATCTCTGAGATAATATTCAAACCATTATGATGCACTGTCGGTCCGTGCGTCACAGAAATCGAGCGCGCGCGTTGTGCGGAGTGCAAACTGAGGAAGGAAACATAAAAGTCAAATTGACTTTTTTATTAGAATCTGCATCGACCTTGAATACAATTTGATGAATAGCAGCTATAAAATATTTACGATAACGTCTAACCTTTATGTTCAAATAGTCGTTAAATTGTTTTATTTACACTTAATGGTTGCCATTTTGTAAAAATAATATTAATATCCAGATTTATGAAAATATATTACTTGACTAACCTTTAATTTATATGTCTTTGATTTCAATTTCTGTATTTTTAATAACTAACTAATAACTTTTGGTTTTTACTATACTAGTAATAATGTAGCCAATCTACAGTAAAGATAAAAGATTTGAATGTTTGTTTGTTACAGATAAAATCAGAAACTACTGAACCGATTATAAAAATTATTCCACCAATAGATAGCTGCCTTATCGGCTATTTCTTTTTATTTGTCTTTATATCCCAAACGAAGCTGGGGCGGGTTGCTAGTGAAAAATAAATCTAATAGCTTGTGAATCGTTACATTTTTCCTATTTTTTTTACGATAACAAGGCCATTTTTGGCACATGGTCTTACGATTGCGTTGCTAGTCTATGCGATAACCAAATAACAGATCATTTAAGAAGTAATAGTTAATTAAAAAAACCCTACGAACCTACCCATAAGACACTCCGAGGAAAAATACGAATCAAATGACACCCCACTCTTCAAAATCGTCGGTCAGTATGAAAAGATCATACAGGCATACTCGCGAAAACCATTACTATATTCTGGGCCAATTGGGTCAAAACACCACGGCACCTCATTAATCAGAGGATATATGTTTTGCGAACCTTATACACTTACTTCGTGGCGGCATTCAATCCGGTTCATTATTGCAACATTCTACTGCTGTTGCTGACTGTACCACTGTTAGTATCTATCTGTGTCTACTACAATGTGATTAAAAGACATGTGAGTTTATTTTTATGTCTGCGTCTCTATCTTTGTGTAAATACATTTTCTCTTTGCAACTTACCCTTACTTATTAAGATTCCTATTAATAATAATAAAAAAAATGCATAATTAATTTAAAGAGAAAATAAAGTCAAAGTTGTTTCGGCTCGTTAGTTAGGACATGGTGATTACAATCACGGAGCCGCCGGCGGCAAGTCGTTAGCATTTAACAAACGTTTAAAACTGTAACTTTTATACATGTGCATTGAATTAACTAAAAGCTTATATACGAGTATATTTCTGTTGTGCGTATGTACATATGTTATAATACAATGCTAGAGTGTGATGGATTTATTTGTGTATTTGAGTGGGTCCCGGGATGGTTTAGTATCACAATTGGATCCGGTAGGTGGCGCTGCCATTGGGTTCCAGGACTTTTTTTTTAATTTTTGACGAAAATAAATTAACTGAAGCCGGCTAATAACGGGCAAGATGACATTCATGCACGTCACGTCTGCTGTGACCGCTAGCTGAAAAATAATTTTGGAATTGTGATAAAAAAAACTGCAACCAGAACAGTGGTAGGGTGAGCGTCAATATAAGCTGATGGGCCGGTTGGACCGGGAAGTATCTTTATTCTATTCTTCTGCGTTTCATCTTATCAGCGAGATGCCTCAAGCTCAATCCCCACCTAAACTGTCCTTTTTCCTTTCTCCTATCTTCCCTTCTTTTATTTCCTACAGAACAACTGGTAATGCTTCTGTAACTTTACATTGTTGTGAATATTAATGGTTAGTACTTGTCACCTGAAATCACGTGAGCCACTTGCTCGTTTACAGCCTTATAACGTAAAAAAGTAAGTATTTTACTTGTCACCGAATGTTTCATAGAGCATTGAATTATTCGTTCTAGCACTTAGTAAGTGAAAGAAAGGCGATCCTAAACAATCGATAAGCCGTAGGCAATTCGGAGCACGACATATAACGGCTCTCAATCGGCGATCGCACCCAAAGTGTGGGTCGAATGACCTAATTGCCTCGCGCCGCGCCCCCACCGGCTCATAAGGAAGAGCGCATTCTCGCTTCCGCCGCTTCGATACGTGAATCACGCGCGACACTCCGACCTATGTTCATCTAGCCATAGGTTATTGCGTACCATACATTGTATTTTCGTATTGTTTTAAGCATTGAAGACTAATACCAGGTGAGTATTTAAATAAAAAAATACTAACGTTATAATAAAAAAAATTATAAATAAATGAAACTGACGGCTCCATATAGCATTGGAAGGAAACATGTGAAACAAAAAATATGTGAAGTCTAAAAGTTCTCCTCTTGGAAGGAGTCTCGTCTCGTCTCGTCTTGCAAGAGTGGCCGTCGCGCAATTATCAACAGTAAATTAGAAAATTGTTTATACTACAAGTATACTATTTCAAATAGTGCACCTTTTACATCGTGTTAATATAACTCCTCAACGAGTCATCAAACGATAAAACGATCATAAAACAAAACAAACCCATCATCTTTATCGTGACCAAAAGCGACACAGTCGTCGATCTATGATCATTAACGCGTACAACAACGACATCGTCACAATTTGTAAAGATCTTTCTAAGGAAGTGGTCAAATGAACTAACGGCAACGTGCTAATTAAGTATATATAATTAGTGTTTTAAAGTAATGAAAGCAATTAATTAATTAGCGAGTACAAAACGGCTTTTACGTATTAACAGTTATTAAATGAAATGCTCATAATATGGCTGGTTCAACATAATCGTCCGTCAATCAAACTTGCGTGGATCACATCGCCACTCCACCGTGTAATTCTTTGCAAAGAATAAAAAACTGATTTATTAGTCAATGTCCACGTATGAATTATTTCCAAGGTTTCCATTGTCTTATCAGATACGATATCCTACGACCGCGGACAGTGACCTTGCCCTTTTGACCTTATCCAATGTTTTACGTAACCCGTTTTATTCAGCGACCACCCGGGGAGAACGCGAAACTTGCTGGAATGTCCGAAATTGGATGGACTTTTTACTGGCTTCGTAAGATATTTCTTGTTTCAAAGGAACGTAGAGATTTGCCATTATTTTTTGATTATAGAATGAACGATATCATTTTTGTGCATGGCTTAAAATATATTGTTCCTTTTAAAATTTTAATTGTCAACATCATTGGTCAATGTGGATGGTGTGCAACCATTAAAACATTTTATTTGTTGGAGGTTGTGTTTGTTTGTATGTCTAATTTTA
Source organism: Papilio slateri (assembly GCA_018246275.1). NCBI lineage: Eukaryota > Metazoa > Arthropoda > Insecta > Lepidoptera > Papilionidae > Papilio > Papilio slateri. Next base: position 12,440 of record DWTW01000100.1, read on the forward strand.
AAAGATACTTGTACCCTGCTTCTGGAGGAAAGACAAAGTTATGCGAGGTTTGACACACTAAAATCCCCTCGTCGGCCATACTCAAGTACTCGGGGGCTCCGGTATCTTCTGACACCGACACACTTCTTAAGCAAGATCTAGGTGTAAAATAGATATTTATATTTTCAAGTTTTACCAGGAGAGTCAAGCTGCCGTATTACTTTAGACTCGAGAACACTCATTTATACCGTCTCAATATAAAAGTCAACTTTATCTCAAAAAGAAAATTGTCATATCAAGCATTACAGTCATTAAATCTTCCCGAGCCATTGATCAGGACTTATTTGATACAATTATAAAGTCTCGTCGTATAATGGAGACGCCGATTTGATTCCCCAGATAGCTTTGGTATGTGCCGATCTTAATTACAATGGATCGTGGTGGACTTTCTTTTCATGGAACGCGGCGTGATGCTAAGTTAGGACTGCATCTGTCGCACTCCGGTGTTACAGCTAGCGGTTACGTGACCTATAACACGCTGTCACGTGACTGGTATATATTTTTTTAATATTCCGTCACGTACATATTTTCAATATTCAGTGTGATTTATATTTAATCTGGTTTGCGAATATTGTATATTTTTAATGAATGCGGTTTTCGATATCACTATGTAACGCAGTAATCATTTAACATCACTATTTTTGGACGCATTAAAAAAGATTTTTTTTTATTAATCTCGAGAGTTTTTTTTATTTAAAAACGAAATAAGATATTTTTAATTTTTATTAATTAATGTAAGACATAATAGGTACTTCAGATCTGTTTATTAAAAATCTTCATACTTTCTTAAATAAAACTTATAAAATATAGTTTAAATAAACAAGTGGATTACACTCAAACCGTTTTAATGCTTAGTATATGTCAACAAGTCAACAAGCTTTATTTAAGTGTGACGCGCGCCGCCGATAATATCAAAGACGCAGTACGAAATGCGTTTTAAAAATCTTACGTAAGTAAACATTGCGAAGACCTGCTCTTAACGACACGCAGACAATGCGCAAAAGCTAACGAAGACGGCAGTAAAGTTTGTAACAATATGTAGTTACATAATTTTAACTATTGTCTCGCTCCTACGGAAAGTGGAAGACCAGGTATCTTATGAAGATACTTGGTCTTCCACTTTCCGTCAAGTCTAGAAGCGAACTGATGCAGGGTGAAGGCGCTGATATCTGCTATGATTCCTTCAAAGCTTATTGATAGCTTTAAGCTTAATAAATATAACATTTAGGTTTAGAGGATGGTACAGTAATACTGCGTGAAAGGTCCGATCAGCCGATCTTCTGAGTAAAACAACCTGGAAGAATGCAAGCGTGATTCAAACAAATATTCATGTCCTAATCTTCGATTACGAAGAATCTTTTCCACAGTTTGTTGCAATTATCTTTCGTGATCAACTTCACCACACACGTGATCCTTAGTAGTACAAAGTAAGTACAAAGCATATTAACAGATCCACGACTAAGAAGCAACTATACAATTTTATATAAAAGCCAACATTTAAAAATAAAACTGGAATCCCAGAGAACATCAGTAAGAATAAAAACTTTTGCATTTCCCAATATCATTATTTGAAATTTATTTTATAGCGAAGATTTTAAAGTTACCGACCCTGAAACGGTCTACGGTCAACTTTACCATCTTTGGTACATTGAATACTCGCAACATATTAACAGCCTTTTTTAAACATATATTTATTAAATAAATACTCATATTTGTTTGATAAATGAAATAAAATAATGGTAAAATAGCTGATAAGTTGCATCGTATCATCCGTAATGCAATTGTAAATGAAATAACGGTTATTTATTAGCTTAATAACTGATAGCTGATAGCTGATATCACGGCGTTATAACCTCAAAAGACTTGACATGAAGCGATAAAAGCCATAACAAAAGTCTTCAATATCGTTCGTTTGTGTCCTGGCTTTAAGGCAATGTTGTCTAAATCACTATAAACATGAAAGTACAGTCTTTTGAGCCGCTAATATAATGGTATCTTAAAGACCTGTTCGAATTTGGCAGTAAGCTCTCCAGATTTAGCTCAACTGCAGTCGCAGTTATTGTAAGAGACTAAGACATTGAGACGTGCGATAGTTCTGATAGACATCAGACGATCAGACGATCAAATTTATGATTGTGGAGCTGGTATAAATTGTATTAAACTATTGTAAATATAATATTTTTAAAAATAAAAGAGTAAGCCATTTTAAGCCAGTTTTAAATGCTTGGTATTCCTATTATTTTTGGTTCCAACCAAAAAGTTACCTCAAGGAAATGCAGGAAGGATTTTCTTTGATTTCATAGTGAACGCATGATTACGTTTAGATCTAGCTTATTTCGCTTCAAATATGACAAAGGATATAATTGGGCGTCCGAATTACTGATCAGAATGTCACAGGCTTAAAATCATATCGAATTAGAACCTTTTCCAAATAGATGTTTCAAATGTCCACTTACGCAAGTACTACTTCCTGTACAAACACTTAATATTTATATATAATACTAGTGACCCGGCTTCGCTCGGGTAGCACTTATTATGTTAATTCTATCGCTACCAAGCTCAGGATCAAACAGGATCACCCGCTAGGCCAATCTGAAGATCAAAATTTCATCGAAATTGCTCCAGTCGTTTCTAAATTGGTTCAGACATGTATGGATACATAGATTGCATAAGTATCAAGAACTACAGCTATAACTTTGCTAATTTTGAAATCTTACACATCTAAATCTAACTAGACAGTGGACTCATACAATGTTACCGGCAAATGAGTACGTTGTGTGATCAAGTGAGTAATTGCCCCAACTGGGAGTCATATCGTAAGATCGTAACACGATCGCGCCATGCACACGAATGACTGGCCATTGGACGATATGCTTTTGCGCAGTGTGGTGACTATTTAAGACCGGACTTCTCCAATAGAATCTAGGCAGTTAAACATTCCTGCATTGATGACAAAGTATTTAATTAAAAAATATATAAATTCAATTAAAAAAATGATTTTTGACCGGTAGTAATGACCATCCATTTTCTTTACACATCATCATATCTTTGTAATGACTCAAAGGGGGTTCAGATTTCTTTTAACTTCATTAGATTTTAAAATGAAGCGCAATTTTATAATTAACTTTATTTAATATGTAAAAATATACAGAAAGAGCACATACTTAAAGGATGTCAGAGAGTGACAGAGAATTGCCCAAATTTAAGCACAAGATATCAAATAATAATTAAATCAAGCGATCAAAGAGCGTTATATTCAAAGTAACAAAAATCAAATCCAACAAACTTCATTGAAATACCGGAAGATGATGAATAGTAAAATAATACCATCGTCAAGCATTGTGTTGAAGGAGGTGAGGAACGGTTCAACAGATTAGATGTGAAGTGAGCTACCGTTACCTTTGGATCTACGAAAGAACGCGAATAGATGCAACTGGCGACCGAATTGCCATCTATAGGAAACAAGAAAAATTTACACAAGATTTAAGATATGAAAAGAAGGTAACTTAATACATACATATAAACTTTATTTATATGTATTTACGAATTTAATGAGGGTTGTATAATCTATACATGATACAAAATTTCAATAAATCACATACAGATTACCACTGTCAAATTATCACTATCTTAGTATTCTAGCAAAGGACGTTTTATGAGTAAAAATCGAAGCCAACACCCACTACTAGGTACTCCATTGAGTCGATAAATAAAAAAGGTCTGACTGTTGCAACTGTAGCCGACGGCTGGCGCCGCAACACAAGAGAAAGTATACTAGAGATAAAGGTCATTGAACTACTCGCTTGCCAATTGTACTTTTTATGAGCTGCCGGCTAACGCATTTGAAACAATAGAGCTGAAGGTTATATTATTCGGCATATACGAGTACATATGGGGATGGATAAATAGAAAATCTTATCCATCCTCCCCCGTCAAATCCTCTTCAAGGGGAAGAGGATTCTTATCCCATCCAATCCTTATTAGAAAAGAACAGGAAGTAAAAAAGGACTAGTATTTAGGCCTTCGGCACCTCTCACGACTCATCAGACGAAGAGCAGAAATACTTCCACATCACGCCTGTCTTCTTTGGTCCGGTCGGGCCGCCTACCACTGTTATTGTTGCGGGCTCTACAACTGCTAAAGAACGGTGTTTCTGAATAGACCATAAAAAATAGTGCATTGAAACAGTTAAAAATAAATATGCCCTCTTTTAAACGGAACGTAAGATAGTGAAAGCTGTATCGAAACCAGTTAACGACACAACATATTATAGAAACATTCAAACAGACAGGTTACATTTATAACGCTATATTTTGTAAGCTTTTTTTTCAATAACAATGTTTGTAAAGAGAGCGAAGTGTGTAACTAAAGAAACCGACCCATTCACTTTTATAATGCAGAAATGGGATTCTTTTACACCATTAATGCTATAGGAACATATTATATGGTAAACATAACTAGCATTTTGTTATTCAACTAAATATTATACTTTAATTACTCTTATTATAGTTAAATTTCTAAATTGTTCTATTTTCTATTACTATATAATGAATAGGATTTAATCAGTTGAGTGAGAAGAGGATGGGATTTTTCCGTATATTATTATTATTTGACATGTTCTATTTTTAAAGTCAAATATATTTTTTATTACTAGGAGACTAGCGAGCCAAGATAGTGATAACCCGCCTTCCATGAACACCCATACGAAAGGAGCTGCAGACTTAGACAGAAGAAGCACACTGTTTTCCTAGAGGACCCTAAGTCGTATCGGCTAGGAATTACAGCAGATCATTTAATAAGGTAAGGCTAGGTTGTTGTGTGGTTACCCACCAATCATGAAGGTCGTGCGTATAGATAATGAACTTGGAGCTATATTGTGTTTAACACTTTATCATAATAAAATCTATCATACAGATAATAATAACATCAAAGCTTTTAGGGTAGAATACTGTTCTCCATTTCCCATAGATCATGAAGGATCACCTAAATTAAAATGGGTTAACCCGCGGCGGCGGAGCGTGAAGCCGTAATCTTATACTCGTATTACACCCTGACCCTCATCCGGTGCACGTCCTTACGCGAAGGGCTTCAAAATAAACTCCCTTAGAATTACGTAAGTGTTTACAATAAGTGTGCCAATGTTATTAAATACCAAAATTATAAAAACTGATAAACTTGATAAGTAATCTAAATCATTATCGTATTTCCTATCAAGCTAGGATTCGAACGAATTGCCTGACAGTGTTATGATTATGACATGGTTGTAATTACACCACACCGTCAGTTAACATACGCGGTTATGGTTGAAAACTTAATTTACCACGCACATCACTTAGCTCTAACTTTGCGCAAAAAATTAAATCTAGTTTAATCTTCACCTCGAGGTATTGTACCACAAATGTTCTAGTAATCTGTCTTCAAATTAAAGACTATGTAACCAATATCGAGCCTCAAACGTTCCTAGGTTCGAACACTTAATGACTTTACGACAACAGTAATATCTGCCGTTCGTGTAGAAAGCATTTTTAAGGCAGACGGAGGCAAACAATCAAGCGGTTCGCCTGATGTTAAGCGGTCTCCGCTAAATAGGACATCAGCCACAACGAGATAAATTACAGATGCGTTGGAGGAGAAAAGCAGAGGAAGGGATTGAAGAAGATTGAGCCTCTTGATTGTTGTTTTTGTCTTTCTTATTTCTTTACATTTTTTATTAAGTTTTCAATTTAGGATATACCAAAGACTTTAATAATGTAGAGGGGGGCGATGACATAGTACAACAAGAATCTTTATTATTCCAAAGTTTTGTATAAATAATTGAATTTAAGGTTATTAAGATAAAACGATTATTTGTAGTCACACATTTGTAAACGCTTTTATACGAGTAACTTAAATATTTGCAAAACCCGTGATATTTGCAATAAATTGCGAAACATTATAAAAAGGAGGACATCGCGATATTCGAAGAATCATCATTACCTCGCGGTACACGAGTATGTAAAATAAAATTTAAGCATTTGTTTTTCGCATATACTGCAGAAAGCTTATCGGTTTTTTTTTAATTTGTCTAGATATGGAACCGTACGATTATATCTTATTATATTATATATTATCGTATTTTTTATCGATTTATATATTACGATATCTTTCGGGCCTACAATGGCACAGGTTAAAATTTCATATAAACTGATTCACAGTAGAACCAGGTAACCGACATTGCCCGAAGAATTGTTAAACTCAAGGGATAATAGGCCGGACATGTCGTAGAACGGACCACGTACAGGACGTACCTAAGAAAGACGCACAAAATGGACTAATGATCTCGATAGGGCAAAACTGCCGGATTCCACTGGAGGAGAACGACAAGGGACTGATCTTTTTGTCGATTCTTGGAGGAGGTCTACGTTCAGCGGTGAATGTCTGTCGTCTAATGATAAAATTATTATTTATTCACTAATAAACAATTGTTGGATACATTTTTAATTTAATGATTTTTACGAAAAACCTATAATCGCGGAGGCTTAACACGTTATGAGCACACCTAGCAAAGCCTGCGTACGGCTCGCTGCCTCGGCAACATACACTTGGCCATTGTACTAAACAGATTACACGGGCAATCCAATTTATAGGATCTATAATGTACTTTTTTATATTATTACAAAGATGTAAGACGTTGACTAAATCTATATGCAATGATAAATGTATATGGACCCAAGGATAGACCCTTGCGGTACTCAGATTTTGTGCCAAGGTTAATAATTACGTTTATCTGTTCTTAGCTGAGAAAATTAAACGTCAAGTTAGAAGAGAAAGCTTTCGTCGATTCCTAATTATTCTCAGATCTGGAATAACCTTTTGCCCTTCATTGATCTTGTCTTCTGAACTAAAAAATATGCACCGCGCTCTACTTTACATACTGTTTTACAATTTTCTACTCTTCACGTTTGTTTTTTTATTTTATGTCTAAGTTTTATATAGACATTTTACATTCTATTCGCTGTTTCATATATTTTAAATAAGTTAGCTCTCATAGCTTGAATCCTGCTGGAGTTCAGATCGCTATCACTATTCGCATCATACCTAGTCAATTAGATCCCAAATATGACAGGAAGTGAGCCTAATATGACGTAACGGGCATCGATCAGACCCGATAACAAGCAATTGTGTGTATTGATACATACATTTGTACTGGTTAAAAATCAAATGTAGAACCACAGCTTAAACGCAAAATATGTACTTTGACAGTTGAGTTAAAAAAATGTTATTTTTGATGTAATTGATATTCAATAACTTGTCGCGCTTAATTACATGGCCTTCAAGGTTAAACAAACAATCTATCGTGGTGAATCTTGCGTTAAAATACTGGACAGTTTTTTTGCCGGATTAAGAATCGCTTCATCAATACCCAAAAGCAAAGGAACGGTATCAAATATCACGGCTCGCTGAGTGTCTGCAAACAACCTGAATTAGAACTTGTTACAATGTGTCGAAACTGGCTTATCTAACGCACCAATAATCACCAGTGCACCTGTAGTTTGTTATACATATAAAACACAAAAAATAACAATTATATTTTGCTAGAACACTAACCTATTAAAGACACACAACAATAATAATCACTGACGAGTTATCTAATTACAAATTTAACAAATATAGTACATATACATATATATGTGAAAATGACAAACTCAACCATAGAAAATAAATAGTTATTTTGATTTATCAGTACATTACGATCCCAGTTCTACGACCAACTCATTTCTAAATTTACAAAACGTTAGGTTTAAAAGGTAAGATTACAAAAGTTAAGGTTAGGTTAGGTATGTTAAACTTATTTTTAAACCACAAACTTCAGTCCCTTCAGCAAACATTCTATTTTTTTTAATTTAATGGTATAAACATGTTCAATATTAATGATATAATTGATGTGATTATAAAAATAACTGACGTTCTTGAGATAATTAATGCATTCGACGTGTGAAAGATCCAACAGCGGTATGCGCTTTCGCGTTCCTCTCGTGTTAATACATTCCGTAACGTTGCGAGAAAATGCCGTAACAATACTAGCAACTAATTTATGATTCTTAAAATATATAATATAACTCGAATAAATTAATTCGAAGAGCCAATAGATTAATTGTTAGAGGTAAAACCTGCGAAAATACGGTCGAAGGTTCGAATCCGCCATTGGTCTATTGTCGTGAACTACGTACTAGCTTTACCTTAGTTGGTGTGGTTAAAAATAATGTTAGTGAATTATTCACAAAATATATATATGCTAATATTTTTGGAAAATAATGAGAAAGCTTGACGGGAGATAGATATAAACGTAAGAGTCGTTTAAAACACTGATATCTTAAATAACTTTGTCCGGATTTGTTAGCGAGTTCTCCAGATTTAGCTCAAGTAAAGTCGCAGCTATTTTAAGAGACTACTACAGTGAGACGTGAGATAGTGCTCTTGTCTGATCAAACAAATAAAAAGGAAGCTGATATAAATCTAGCCAGTAAACTAATTAAAGACAATATTATACAGCAACTATGCTTTGAATTATCTTTATCCTTCTTTATTAAATTTAAGTTCTAACCAATAAGTTAACCCAGAAGAATTACAGAAAAGATTTTCTTTGACTTTATAGTAAAATTA
>DWTW01000101.1:0-21110 GCA_018246275.1 Papilio slateri
ATATATATTATAGTTTTCCGATATTACATTCAATGTTCAAGTCTAAAAAACTAAAAAAATGATAGGCCACAAACGCCATCACTTACCGTCATTCGACCACCTCTTGTCAACGCCATCCGTGCAGTATCCACTGTCGATGACATGCCGTGGTTTATGCCTCAGGCAGTCGATGGTGGCGTTGCCGGACGTGATCTGCGCGCTTTGCGGCGAGCTTATGTACGACGTGTGCTTCGCCGAACGTTTCGTCTCGTCAATACGTCTATGCGCCGGCAACGAGTCTTTATTGGACATGTTCTCGAGGTATTTGAATATATGCACGCGCCCGCGCATGCATACCTGAAAACCAAGAAAATAATATATGTCACTTTTCATAATTTTCTCTACAATCTAGTAGCGTGGCAAAAACTGGTTGTAGAAAATTATAAAGTTACTAACGACCCTCCCTTGCTTCGCACAGGTATCACTAATTATCTACATCCAGGAAGACAGGCGTGACGTGAGAAACCAGCCTAGATGCCCAAAGTTATCGAAGTTGTGTCAATGGACTAAGTTACACCGCCATCCGTTAGAAACTTATGGAACGTTAAAACAATTATAATATTTAACATGCATACGAAAATACTGTGGACATTAATCAAGATAAAACCTATCCTATATCTCAAGTTGAACCAAATTATACGCAGTATACAAAATTTTATTAAGCTCAGTTGAGCAGTTTCGTAGTTCATCGGGGACCAATATGGTGACACGGAAATTTCATATACTAAGATGTTTTCATTGTGCAGTGGTAGAGCTAGCAGGAGCTGCAGCCGCTGCACGAATGGATCGACTCGAGCGGGGAAGCACAAAGACCGCACAGGATACAGTCGTAAAATACTTATACGTTTGCTTTTCGTCCTATAAGTGAGGTGGTTCAGACCCGGTCCAATCCCTCCCCTATGGTGTGATCACATAAAATCCAGTAACCCGTTTGCTTTTTGCTCCATCTACTATAAAAAACGGTTACCTACAACTCTAGTATTCAGTTCTTTAGAATCCAGTCATCGAGCGATAGTACTCACAGTGGTGGGCGGTGAGACGAGGGGGTTGTTGTCCAGGTAGAGAGTGACCAGCGTGGTCATGTTGCGCAGCTCCAGCGGCAGCGACGATATGCAGTTGCAGCTCACGTCCAGATGTTCGAGCCGCAGGTATGTGATCTCTGTAATGTCGAGAGTACTTATTAGCTACTAAATGTCGATGCATTATAAACAATAACTTTAGAGACAAGACAAAGCAAGTCAACTGTGAGACTTTATTGCTTTTTTAATCATCTAAGGATCTAAGGATCAGTTAAAAGCCTAACCTCTCCTTGCTGCGTCACCCAAAATGTAAGTACCCTTTTGGTCTCTTCGCCTACTTTCTTTTAAGTTCAGTAATTTTAAAGATTAAAGATACTTAATCACACTTTATTACGCCGAAGTATAACGACAGTACATACCAAACAAAATAAAATCTTATTGATATTTAAAAAATATTCAAAGAATGTATTGATTCGTTTCCGATGATCGACAGTGAGGCATAACTTCCAAGCTTTCGCCACACCCACGCCGCGCCCGAACAGTATCTAGCGTCATCTATACGGTTTCGCAGCCAAACAACCTATTATACCGCAATCGACCTAAATTAAAAATGTACATCGTTTCCCCACTCTAAACCAATAAAGAAGGCATAAACAAACAAATAAAAGAGCAGATTCACGCACACGTGGCTACATTCACTGACGCATATTGTGTCTTCAATATCTACGGCAGGGAGTGGCAGGGAGCGGCAGATCGCGGCTGAAAGTCTAAACTACTTACTGACCCCTGAATGCTGCAGTTTAAAACATTTGCTATTTAAACTTATCCTGTCACGGCATCTGATAAATTATCTTCTTACACTTCCTTAAATATTCTTCAGGAAGATATGGTATCCACAGCTTATCAAAATATCAACCTTTTTTTTCGTATTATTGCCTAAGATATTAAGTATCCTTTGGTTTGTAGCATGCTTTAATCTTCCTTTGAGTACACAAACGTAAATTAAATATTTCCGCCCTTTTTACGGTATAACGGTTAAGATTTTCTCGTCTCTTTTCAAAATTGCATTAAAATATACGGTTATTTCTATGACCTGCATAACTTTGATTCTCATATTTGTGCGTCAAATTTCAACTAATTGTAGACTTTTCCACCAAGCAATCTTGAGGAACTGTAAGGCAAGTTAACTTAAAATACATCTTGCTAGATATTAAATAAATTTTGACCAAATAACCATTGGGAACACTGTCATTTAGTCTGTCTTAGAACATGGGTGGATAATGGACCCACGCAAGTTATATTGCTACTGACAGGCAAAATATAGAATAAAGTTTAAAACACAATTTCAGAAAATTACATTTATATTCAAATAATCCTGTAGGGATAGATCGAATTATGTGCTAAAACTGTAAGCACTTTTTTACGTAGTGGCCAACAAATGCAAGACGATTATATACTATCAATACATCTCTAGGCCGGCAACACTGGTACTCTTATTTGTAATTAAGCATGTAAATTAATCATTCGCTTTAAGTTGGAATACAATTAGCTTTTTTTAATCAACTTAAGATTTGTGTTGTGTGATTAGCCCCTGCCACTTAATGCTGTATGCGATGGCCTTGCCTTGTCGTGTTACATGTGAACTACTATATTTTTTGTGTAAGTAACAAATGGACACACGGTCAGGGTAACTGATATCGGTAGATGTTACTCCCATTGAGTGATAGAAGAGTCAAGATGCAGAATCGAAGAGTATATAAGTTTACAGCGTGCACTTCGATTGTTTTTAAAATATGGGATACAGCGGCGTAAGTTAATGCGGCGGTGGTCTGTCAACCTTTAGGTAAGGAGTAAATCCTTTTTGCTATTCTCAACCTATATATTAAATACAATTAAGAAGAATAAATGACCTCTCACGGTCGTGTACATTCAATCGTAATTAATAATAACGTATGCACATTGAAGATCGCGGCAACACAACTTTGTTTATTGGCAAAGACCTATGCGCTGCCTTGTGCTCTATGCTGTGATTTGTTCCAATTCTCTTGTTATTTTTGATTTATGATTTGATTTAAAGATATACTTTAATATGCCCGACGAGGGTTGGCGTCAGGCAGGCGGCCGGCCGTAAAAACACTATAGCCAAAACCTATTACAGTATAGACTACGGTCGTACTGTGCCGACCACACATGAAGTGGGAAAAGGGCAGGAAATGTGGTTTCTGATATTTATGATTATTTTACTTTTTATGCACACGCTTTTATCAGCTTGATGTACAGATCAAGCTACGTATATATCAAGCTTTGTATTAGGACACAAATCAAGTCAATAATGGCTGTATCATTGTTCCGTTACATAGATACAAATATAAGTCTATGTAACAGAATTGAAATTTTAAAATTTGTTCCACACCTATCATGTGCCGAGGTCACTACATTTTTATAACTCTGTCCTAATTTACTAAGCAGGATTATTGGGATAAAGAATGTTACATAATTTCATTTTAATATTGATTGTTTAATTATTATTTTATTATTGATTGTGATACCACTGTTAAAAATAATAAGCTGGTTCGTTTCTAACATTGTGCACTCTTGTAGTTGTTCTACACAAAATTAAATGAGTACCTAATATATTGAATATCATTAACCTTTTACTTTTATTTTAATTTACCTAAAAATAATTTTAATCACGATCCTTTTTCTTTTTTTTTTACAAACCAAAAAGTAAATACAAATGTGAAGTGTTATTGTGATGATTTATTAATATTACAAAGACTCCAACGATCATCAATAAAATTTTACATGAATAGGATCCATTTTAGCCCGAAAAAAATCTGTTCCCGAAGATTAGAACCCGTGAGCGAAGCCGCGGACAAAGCTTGTTAACAATTAATTGACAATTCTTGTTTACTTTTAAAAACGCTGTATTTAGTTACTTTTTCTTGCGTAACCAGGGCCCCGGTATGAGTGTCTCATCTTGATATGCGATTGCTACCACATAAAGATCAGTCTCACGAGTCCCGGTGGACTTCTATACAGGAATACGAAATGTATGACGATTTGGTCAGACGTAAGTCTACTACGACGTACCATTTCGTGGCAGGTCGCCCTGCACCGAGTTGTTCCTTACCAGAAATGTTGGCTCCATTTGCCCTCCGTTCTGTGATAGACAATGTCCTGGCCATTGGCACTCCTGTCTAGTAAGTCGACGGGCAACTTACATAAAAACATAAAACGGACAAGATTATTCAAACATATTTTTTGTTTATAATACATTATGTTAAGGGTTTGTTTGAACAAAGAATATACTTATTTGTATAGTATGTTGCAAAGGAAAAATGATCGTAAAAAACTAAGAAAAAACATTATATTAATTTAAAGATTTATTCAACAAACTATTGAAATCATTTTTACACAATTCTCGTAGCAAGTTGCGGTTATAATTCTTGGTATAGAGTCGTGTCGGCGCATTCAAAAGGTTCACTCGTCACAGTAAAATGGGTAATTTATTACTATGAAACTGACATTTAATTACTACTAATAATAAGACTTGATTGGTAACAAAACTACGATTACGAAGTCGCAGTAAACTAATTAGCTCACTGTCTGTTATTGAGTTCTAATGAGGGCTATGCCGGGGCAGTATTATACACCGGATACTCATATTACGAATCGATTCTATTATAAAAAAAAGTAGAGACACCTTGTTTCGTAGGGACACATTTACAGGTTATATAATAGGTTTGCTTTATTCCTTCAGCTGTCTAACTTCAGTGTTGGCACGTTAGTAAGGGCCAATTGCAATAAAAAAATTGTTTTCTTTTGTATCTGTTCAATTAAATATTGACAACCGATACATATGAGTTTAAACTTAGGTTGATATGAGTCGTAGTTTTCTTACTTATGGGTATACAGATTGTACGGAAAGCTTCGTGGCTAGACGATCTATGGTTAGCGGCTAGCGAAAGCTATCTCTACTTACCCTGTTGGCTTGGATTGAATAGTATATGGTCTAATAAGCATTATTTTCAGAATATTTTTTGTAATTCCTGTCATTGGACCGATTGATGTGATCACATAAAAACTTATCCTTCATAAAAACTTTGTCGATATACATAATAATAAAATTTTATTTCGGAGAAAAAATTTGGTCATTCATTCTTAGGAGCTAGGAGTCAAAAAAAGTGTTATGTTTGAAAGTTAACGTCGTTAGGAGAAAAATGCGTAAAATAAACTTTAAAAAAGTAATTCAATAAGTCTCGCATCATGTTAACTGCATTCGAATCATATAAAAAATAGTATACAAATCAGTATACAAATAATTATGAGGGCGCTACACAGAGAAAATTATATCGCACATCAATGAGATGATTTTCCCGCTTTATTGTGGATCCGTTTCGTTCGTTTGTCATGTCTATCACGGCTTAGTTTTCTTTCTTTCGCTTACTGGACAGTTTTTAGTTTCTAGCGCTTTATTTGACCTCAACGTAGATAAAGCGAATTACTTACATCCAAATTGTTCTCAGTGAGCCAATCTGTCGGAAATATATCATATAATATATATCTGTCGTATATATTTTATATTTTGCTTAAATGTCTCCTTAAATAAATTATATCAACGAATCATATTTTTGTCAACTGTATTATGCCTGTCCTGTTCTTTTCCATTTTTGCTAGAAACAGTTCACCTTATGCTTTAAAATTTACTGGTTATTGCGACAATATTTTATTATAATTCAATTTTATAAAAGTGAAGTTGCTTTATTTAAAAATAAACATGTTTCTAGGTACTTTGCTGTCTTTGTTATATTATGAGTATAGCATATTGTAACAGTGCAAAGTACAGAGTGCATGTTGAACTCGCTTTTGGATTATTGTAATAGAAAAGGAATCTAGTTCTGTCTGTACAAGGGGGCACGAGTCCGCTGCTGAATCATCGCCCGCAGCTGCGGCTAGCGGTGCGCAGTTATTGATTAATTGTTCAATTTTGCGTCATGTTGTTTATTATTTGATAATAGTTTTATAACAAAGCGCCTTTAGTCTAATAGTTTGGACGGACTGCGAAACATGCACAACAATGGTCGTGAGTTCGAATCTTCCATTCGACTGTTGTCGTGAACCATGTCCGACCAAGTTCAGGTTTGGTTGGACATGGTATAACGAAATATTAGTAAAATAATTTCGATAATCTGCTAATATTTCATATATATGCTCGAAGAGCGTTGGCGTAAAGATGGCGACCGGTAGTAAAAAAATCTAGCCAAAACCTATTACGGTAATTTTACATTGCCGACCCCACATAAAGTGGGAGAAGGGCAGGAAAAAGAAGAAGAGTTTTATAACACAACTAGCGGACCCAATAGACGTCTTGCACAAATAATTCCATCCAGCGGTTTAAGAGGAGTCCAGTCATATACACAGGGATAAGTAAGACCTTCTTTGACTATTCGTTTCCTAAATAAAGATTGGTAACGCATCTATTTTTCTGGTTGGCCATGTTCATGGTTGGCGGTTGACGCTCATCATGAGGCTTCTCAAAAAGAATAAAGTGGATGTTTGGAGTCCATAAGAATTTACGTTGTCTTAACACAGTTAAAAACTAACCACACTTGACCAAAGTGCGGGTATACAGTACGTTACATCTTAATGATCCAAATATATTCCATATATACTTGCTGGTCACCCGATGTTGGGACGACGACACCACTACTCAGCTATGTTGACAACATAACATAAATAATAATAGTAAAATTGAATATTGTTTATTGATATCAAATAACATTATTTACTTTAAATTCTCTGTAACCGCAAAAATGACCGGCCTATTCCGAGAAAATATATATTGTTTCAATTATTATGTGGAAACTAGTGAACGAACGAGGTTGTAGAATTGGAACCTAGTGCGATATGTCGATACTAACTGCGCTGGACACACGTGTGAATGTCATGTGGTAAACTATTCATATTTTATGTTTTTTCTCTCTGTGTGCGTCGTTTACACATTCTTGAGGGTCGTGGCCTCTCTTCATCCACCATGACCTGCTCTCTTATGTTCTTTTTCCATTCTGTGCGATTCTTCTTAGGTGCAGTCGGGGTAAAAAAGGTTCGTCACCTTAAAGTCGACATTTGCTTGCACCAGGGACAATGACACACACTGACGATTAATAGAACATATTTGATTTAAACTTCGTAATGACTACTAAGCCATTAAAAATATATTTATGATATTGACCCTTGGTGTCATATGAAGTAAGTATAATTTTATATGCAGTTATCTGCTTAGTGGTTTAGTTCCAAAAGGTTCTAAGTGTCTACGACTTGATAAAGGAATGAATTTGCAAACTGACGGAGGTTCTCGTACCCTGAGTGTACTTTCGAGCGTGGAACTAATTTGGTCAGTCCAGCGCATAGGGTGGCACCCTCATATCATCCACACCATCTTGATGGCTACCATTTCACAACCATGCGGTTTATGTGCGGTTAGGAAATACCGCCCGCTTCGCAATGCGGTATTTCTAAACCGATATGCTTGGGTTCCTTAAAGAGAATACTCCTCTCTTTGAAGGTTGGCAGCGCTCCTTCAAATACTTGGTGTTATGGATATTTATGGACGGCGGTGATCACTTTACATTAAAGGAGGACAATGCTGCTCGTTTACTCCAATGACCTAGAAAAAAGGAAAAGTTGACTTTGACTTAAGAATATATATGCAGTTATCTGCTATTATATGCTGTATATCTATTATTAGTCCAATGCTTTTCAGGTAGGATCGGTAGCGGCCGCTCTACTGCACGGACGTCGCCTAAGTTCGTGTACGGGCTACTTGATACGAATGCAGATGTATGTTATGATATGAGCGAAGATGGAAGTGAACAATGATGAATGATGATATTCATGATCCCCTCCTTGTCATGTCTGAATCGAGCATGATCTCGGTACCTGGTCAAGGTGAAGGACGACCATTGGTTGGAGCCGACGTGGTGTGAACAATGCATTTTAGAAATGACGGAATAATAAATAATTCAATATTAAAAAAGTCAGTGACGATAAGTTGTTGTTCCATACGTGATCAGTAATAGCTAGAGACTAACACAGCCGTACTACACACACACACATATACATACATACAACTATAACAACTGACTATTTTCTTTCCAGACCTTTTCCCACTTTATGTGGAGTCGGCACAGTAAGACCGTAGTTCGTACTGTAAAAGATTCTGCCTATAGTTTTTTTACGGCCTGCCCCGCCTGCCTGACGCCAACCTTCCTCGGGCATATATATGACATATTAGTAGTTTCAAGCTTAAACTTGGTTAGATATGGTTCACGACAATAGTCGAATGGCGGTTTCGAACCCACGACCATGTTTCGCAGTCGTACTCTTAACCATTAGGCTATAGGTGCAACTGACAACACTTTTATTTAAAAAAAAAACCAACGAAGGTTTCTACTATAAAAAAACACTAGTCATTAGTACCTAATAGTAGACAGACGTGTAAATTTTCTTTAACTATTAAATTGTAAGCGTATTGTAAATTAAGACGAAATTACTTTAATCAAATAATCTAGCGGCGAGTGGCGACGCCGCTCATCTAGTTTACGAGATGATTGCGACAAATAGGGCAATGCGAGACCATTTGTACTCATTAAGGACCTTATGCAACTTACACGGCCTATATTTCTCCGTGTATATAACTTACTTGTACTTTCAATTATTCGGAAATGTAGGGCGAATGATACTGTTTTCTGCTTAGTGGGCACACCGGAACATTAGGATCATGGCTTGTACAGAACAGAACAGAATAACCAAAAAGTGTCACACTACAATTAACATTATTTAGTGAACAAAAATAAACTTGCAGATTAATGTACTCCTGCACAAAAATAAAAATGAGAAACTAAGTAAATTTATGGCTGTGAAAATATGTGGAATGATTTATCATCATGACATATCATGTAAAGAGTAAACAGAAGAATGATTGAGTAGGTATGTATGAAGTAAGGGAGGCAGGTGAGAATCCTACATGAATCTACTTCATGTTTACTAACGGACGAGTTTGGTACTCTCTGGAGAGCTATCAAGAATTTTGAGAATTATTTTCCAACATGTCGACGGTAAATTAATATGCAGTTGTTTATCGGCGGGCACGCATAAAATAGCGTAAGATAAATTTCTGCTATAATATAATAAATGGCAATGACCAAATTAAATCAAAGGGTACAACAAACGCGGCGGGCAAAGCCACTGGCATACAAATATAGTGCGCAGGAGTTGAACACTCGCCTGTACTTTATTATCTGTAAACACACGCACACACACGGCGAGCGTCGGTGTGCGCGCGTGCAATACCGAGCGTCATCGCGCACTCGTCAATTTAATCGCGGAAAGTCCAGCTACAAGATGTTTTGGTCTTCTGTTATAATATATATTGAAAAACTTATTTTTAATCGTTGTTAATATGTTTTGTTATGGTAACAGTATAATCTTATCACTAAAACCGTCTTTAGCTCTGACTATATTATTAGACTTTTGTGGTCAAGTTGCGAGGTTAAGTGTTCACACTATAAATCATATCGTTTCAGGTACATATTATTTAGAAAATTGTAAGGAAACATTTCTTGCACAAAAAGAGAAAATTTAAATTACTGAATTATTAAAATGAACTAAATTTCGCTTCAGTTCAGTTCGGTAGTAGAGGTGACGTGATGTTTTCAAAATACGAAAATATACTAATCTATTAATATATTATTAGTATAAGTGGACAAAAAAAGAGAAATTTAAAAGTTTTTGCCTTTAAATAACACACATTTCTAAAACAAACATAAGTTATTGTACTATTAATGAAGTTATCACTGTATGTATAATAAATATATGTGGTATTAATTACTTAGGTAGTTTTAATATTATCCCATAATAATGGCTCTTTTTGACGGAGCATTTCATTTTGGGTACTAAATTTACTTTTAGCGGTAAAAAAAATATAACCACCATTAATTAAATACTACAGTTTCATTAATTTACATATCAAATTATCACAAAAGTAGCGCTATGTGGAATTGCTAAGGCCATTTGAATGTAATTTAATTAACCTTCGAAGGCTATTTAAACTCCAATTAATCTACTAATCTTTTATATTCGTCCGCCGTAGACTGTAGCGTTCAAGGTCAGTGCATCAAAAATGCGAGTATCAATTATAATCGGTCAAGCTATAGTTTCGCATGTGGTGATGTAAACAAGTCGCGCTCGCGTGTGAGTGTCACACAGTGAGAAAGCGTGTGCGTACACACTATTCACATCGAAAACGTATCATTGAGCGAGGTCATGGCACTCGGCGCGTGCGACGCTGTATACAATATAGTATATTAAGTCCGTATGTACACATATTAAGTATTTGAGTTCACCTCTCGTAAAGATAAGTGTATTTTTTATGTAATTTACGATTAAATTTGTAAACAACTTCCAAGATTAGTCTCTTAAATTATTAGCCGTAGTTATAAATATTTACATGGTGTGACAGTTGCCTGATAGTGTCTGGACATCGAACTCCAGATGGATGAAGGTTCGTGGACCCTGCTTACCTTAGGGTTTTTTTAGGTTCTTAGGTACAAAATTTGGTAAGTAACTAAACATTCTATGTCCATTGATCAGTACCCAGTCCACGTATAAAGATGTTATAGACTGAAGTAAAAACAAAATTAAAAAAAAAACACTATTTAACTAAATCTTCTCCAATTTTGTGCTGTATCAATATTGAGATGTCCTTAGAGTAGGCGTCCTATGATTTAATTCCAGAACATGCATTTAATTTACATTAGAATAGCGTTCTAACACCAATCTACAAGTCGTCGCGTATCGCATGACGCGCTTGGCTAAATACGCAAATGTGTAGTGGGGATTATAAAGCAGCAGGGGTTTTCAGGAAATGCTGTGTCTATTTTAATTGTCTAGGTCACTGGGAAGTACCATTGAAAAGGACACGAGGCGCGCATCATTCACCCAGGACGGTAAATTCTTGGTAGATATTTTTGTGGTTTTGTGATAAGAATATTTAAATAGTCTTTTGCCATAATAAACCAACGACAAGATGTTCTGGTATCGGCCATCAGTTGCCAGCGATCATGTAGGATACAGAAAAAGTAAGAAGAGGAGGCAATGGAAAAAGAATTGGAACTTAGTGCCTGGTTCTTTTTCTTTTTCGTGCCCTTTTAACACTTTATGTGGGGTCGGCACAGTACTACCGTACTCCATACTGTAATAGGTTTTGCATATAGTTTTTTTTACAGCCGGCCGGCAAAAAACAATACGTGAATGGCGGGGTTCAAACCCACCACCATGTTGTGCATGTTTCACGATCCACACCTATAACCATTAGGGTATTGGCGCTTAATTTAGTACTTGGTAGGGGGTAGATAGTAGGAGGAGAAAACAGGAATGGAAAGAAGATTAAAGGTATAAACGCGAGAAGTCCTGTGGTGTTGTATTTATGAGGATTACTATGGTGTCTTCGGGTTCAGCCGTCGAGCAACTATGAAAAAAGAGTCGTCATTTTTGGTTTAGAATAGCTAAGGATCATGCATGTGTATACGTAAGTCATATTACAAAGATCTAAAATAAGAGAATGCCTTACACCGGTCTGTTGCGGTCTCGTATGACCTCCACCAGCTTTAATATTTTTTAATTAACCCGCCGTTCATCCGTAATACGACACCGACTTCTATAAACAACACGAATGTCTCGTAGTAATCCTTTAGACGGGACAGCGATGAGTTGTACGCGGAAGACCTTGCGGTATGAAATTCGCACATAAGGAAACAATTGGTGAGGTCACCGGGGCCACATTTGCTTAATCCATCCGTACTCAGTGTCGCGCCTCGCCTCGACAGTGTGCACTCAGCCTATATGCGTACCAATATGTAAATGTTTAAAGGACTACACGATAAAATAAATTGATATTTACAATACTATTGTATTTATAAGGATCAAGATTTATAAACACTGTCGATGTTTTTTATATTACGATATGACATTTTTGAATCCACGTTGGGTAGCGATGAGGTTGAAAGACGGTACGCTCGGGTTTAGCACCAGCATCCTAACTTTTTTTTTGAAGGTCACGTCATAATTGCACGGAAACATCAACGCCGACGACCTGTTCTAATCATTTACACCACATATATGTATGAAGGACTGGAAACGTAATACCTATCTGAAATAATTCATAGTGAACAGTATATTCAATTGGACCATCTACAGACTCTTTTAAACAGGGCCAAATAATTCAGACCCAGTTTAGAAGAGTCTATAGATGGTCCTAGTAGTCCATATATTGATAAATAAAATAAATAAATATGCGCTCACGCCCGTAACCCAGAGGGGTAGGCAGAGATCACGGATTTCCATTTGGCGCAATCCTGGCACACCTCTCGCATATAGGTTGTGAACTTATCAGCATATACCAGTCACCAATTTAATTACATAGGAATGATAAACTTTCTATATATAAAACTAGTGGACCCAGCACATGCCCTTGCATGAACATTGTCTTGCTTGCGGGTTCAGCTTACGTCATAATATTTAAAATAATCTTCTGGAACCCGATGGTAGCGCTATCTGCTGGGCTTATTTGTGAATCTAAATCATCCTCAAATCCACTTGAACATATACACAAAACTTCATTAAAATCAGTTCAGCCGTTTAGGAGTTCACTGTCAACACATGTACAGAAGAATTATATATAGAAAGATTAAGTTTAATCTCTATATAGTAAACTAAAATATATATCTAATAAACTTTAAATTTATTTATTATAAACTTTATTTCTTGGTCTTAAATAAATTGGACTAAATTTGTCTTGCTTTCTCCAATATGTTAGCTAGATTCTAAGTTACATTTGTTATTTGAAAGGGTTTGCAAACCTGGATATTAAACAGTACTATAAATTTACCCACACTGGTGTTTCATAAAACATTTTTTTTTATTGAACAAGGTAGCAAATGAGCAAGTGGTTTTCACCTAATTTTAAGTGACCGCTATCCATAGGCATCCACAACAAGCTAATGAGATGCAGATGCATTGCCTACCTTTAATGGATAGAGGAGGCGATAAACAGGAAAACGGATATTTCCTTTTCCTACCCTGCCTCCGGCACCTCACTCATCAGACGAAACGCAGAAACACTTCTACTTCACGCCTGTCTTCTGTCAGGTCGTGATATTTCACCGGTCGAGCCGGCCCATTCATGCAACTGATGTTGTTGTTGCAAACTCTAGCACTGTTAAAAAAAATATTTACAAGTGGAAAGGCCAAGCACTTTATCATGACTGACATAATGTATTATAGAAAAAATATAAACAAACATACTATGTTTCTATATAATACTGCAATTTTAATTTCAGGTATGGTAATGAAGACAAATTAGCTGGTTTGTGCGGAGTTATACAAGCTCTTGTTAGTGTGGTTGAAGATCACGACCAAGATATCTTGAGATCCATCTGTACAAAAGACTGTAAAGCAGTGTTCTTAGTGAAGGGTCCACTTATACTAGTTGCCGTGTCCAAATCGAATGAGAGTGAAACACAATTGGTAATGCAATTAACGTAAGTACTTCATTAATATAGAGGTAATGCAATAAAAAAATTAATAATAATAACCTCTCCAGTGTTTTTGAATTTGTAAGAATACAACTCAGGTATTGAATGAAAAGGGCTTGAATTAAAAGATGCTTTTTATATGTTTTTCCAGATATGCTTTCAATCAAATAGTATCTGTCCTTACATTGACTCAACTTAATAGGATATTTGAACAGAGGCGAAATTACGATTTAAGAAGACTTCTAGCGGGAGCAGAGAGGTTGATAGACAATTTGCTAATATTCATGGAGAAAGACCCAGCTTTTTTACTTGGAGCTGTAAGATGTCTGCCTCTGCCGGAAAAGGCTCGAGAAAATATCACAAACGCAATTATATCCACTTGCAATAAAATCAGAGATTTGGTATTCGCAATACTCATAGCCGGCAACCAATTAATTACTTTGGTAAGAATGAAGAAGTATACACTGCATCCGTCCGATATACATTTGCTGTTCAATTTAGTGAGGAGTTCGGAATCTTTTAAGACGGCAGAAAGCTGGACTCCTGTTTGTTTACCAAAATTTGATGCCACGTAAGTTTGTATTGAAAAGTAAAAAAAATATGTTGATATCTCTTTTAAAACCCCTGCACCAACTTCCAATCTCTTAATACTTTTTGTCCTTCCCAATGTGCCCTTTTTGTTTTAGATGACAATGGATATTGCTTAACATCAGTTGCTTAATGATTTCTGCGTTTTTAACTTTTTGCGCGGAACCTTGAGTATTTTGCTAAAATTAAATTAATCTATGTTATTCCTTTGTATATCACCTATGTTCTAGTAAAAGCCCCATCAAAATCCATCAAGCCGTTTCGGAGATTACCCGGAACAAACAGACAGACAGACAAAAATTTTAAAAGTTGCATATTTGTAATAAGTATCGTATATACATTATGTCTACTGAATATGGAAATTTTATTTTGATATTACATACAGGCACTTCAATTTTATTTATCTGTATAGATTAAACTTTAATAATAATCAGACCCTAATGACTATTTAACATTCATTTTCCAGGGGTTTCCTACACGGACATGTTTCATACATATCCGAGGACTGCCAAGCTTGCCTACTTCTACTTACGGTACAAAGAGACGCATTCTATCCTCTATCACAAGCTAAACACACAATAGCAGAGAAATTGGAGAAGATGAAATGCATCGGGGCGATAAACGACGCCCTAAACAGAAGCAAAGACTTGCCTACAACAAATCCTCTGAAACACATTGGAATACCTATAATAAGGCACTTCATGTACAAATGTAAATCTACAGCCCAGCTTTTCACATCAGATCCAATCAGCCTGGACAGATTACAGGACTACAGGCTTATGCATAAAGAAGGTGGAGATATAATGGTAAAGAAGATTGAGAAGCTATCAGATGTAGATTACGTGAAGAATTACAGAAGGTTCTGTAATCAAATACATTGTGCGACTGTACCAGCTAAGTTTATATTCAGGTCCAATTCCGAAGACACAATATTAGCATGGGTGAGTTTTATTTTTTTTTATTGCTGTTATTGTTTATTGTATTTTTTAATGTTAATTAATTTAATAAAACTTTGCAGAACTTCCAAAATGCCATCCCATTTTAACAGCGGTAGACGCCCGCAACAATATCTGTTGCACGAATAGGTCGGCTCGCCCGGTGAAATACCACGACCACACAGAAGACAGGCGTCAAGTGGAAATTATTCCGCGTTTTGTCTGATGAGTGTGCGTGCCGGAGGCCTAGTTTTAGACCCCTTTCCCTTCCTCCCCTTTTCTTATAAGGAAAAGTTGGGAAGGGGAAGTGGATTTGGCAGAGGAGGGGACACATAGGAAGGGGAAATATCCTCGTTCTGTGCGTGCCCTCCTCCGTCGATTGAAGGTAGGCAACGCATCTGCAATTGCGGCGGTCGTTTCGCTATTTCGGCGAATTTAGATGGTCACTTGCTCGTTTGCCACTTTATAATATATAAAAAAGGGATTCGAATCAAACCCTAGATCTGCGGAGTAACACTCAAAACACTCCATCCCTTAGGGAAGGTTTCTTTATTTATATATTTACCAAAAACATGATATAATCTTAAACATTGTCGGCGTACAGGAGCAGTCTCGATCTGTGTGGCTTCGACTATATCGCGAAGGCTTCACAGTTAATGACGGGCCTGTAAGATCTTACACTGAACCGGAGAACGCGGAATTCCTCAACCATATTCGTCGAGGGTAAGTTTCTTATATAAAAGTAAACGTTTTATAGTTTATCTATACATTCATTCCTTTTATGCCGTAGACAATACACAGATCTATGGTGGGGGTGGGATACTGACACAGTCTGTCATCTGTCATCCGTGTGTGATATGTTCTGTAAACACAATATTCATTGCCTTTAATGACAGCAGGAAGATAGGTAGAGATAGTCTTGAACATTAGTTCAGACACAGAGAAGACAGTTGGAATATTTAGGTCACATAGTAAGGGACAGCTGCAAGTCAAATTTACACGTAAAGAATGAAAGAATGTTTGGACCGAAGAGGAATATCCTGGTTAACCAGTGGGTTGGAAAGATTACCTGAAAGAATATCATGGTTGCCTTAATGATTGCCAACCTTCTAAAGACGATGGCACTCCAAGAAGAGAAGACAAGGATTGGCAGTCTGAGTTGGCCTGACCTTGGAAATGTCACCACAAAGTATCGGCGTTTAGTGGGGGATTATTCAAAGACCAAATCCCATCGTCGTCGTTTTTCTGTTTATTTTCGTATCTAGTTTGTATATTAAAACAACATATGCTTCTCATAAAGAGGGTTTTTATTTGTGTAATGTGTGTATCAGTGTGTCTGTCTGTAGCATTGTATATCTACTAAACGAATGGATCGATTTTGATGCGGTTCTTGTGTTTGAAAGCTAATGTTTGCATTATAAAGATTTGCCCAGCGGTTTGAAGATCATCAGACCATTTTCTACTTGTTTACATTTTAGAGGCTTTCTTTGTGTATTTTATTTATTTCAATTAGTGGTTCCTTAAAAAAAACTTCGTGAATTACTTTGTTTTATTGACTCAATGTAATGCTGCAGGGAGATACCGAGCGAGCTGTCGAAGGGCGGCGGCGTGCGCGTCAGCCTGGAGGACTGCCGGAACGAGGAGTGCCCGCGCGCCGCCTCCAAGCCGAACGCCTTCTCCGGCAAGGGGCATCTCCTCGGGAGGTGAGATATATTTTCTTTTCCTATTCGCTATTCTGGTCCTTCCGTAGTTAAAAAAAAAACTTTGTATGTCCAATCACAAATTATTTTTTTTTCAATCGTTAAAACCTTCTTTAAAAATCACAAGTCACAACTTTTACGTTTGGTCATTAGTACCGAGGGGTACCTCTTTACCGAAGCGATGGATAGAATTTTTTTTTTTTTTTTTGGGTTAAACAGTCCGACCCCGACGACGGTGGGCGCGACGGTCGCGGTGGCGGCGTCGGCCAGCGACCGCGCGGCCAACCAGCGCGCCGCGCAGGACGCCGTCGCCCTGGACGACTCCGGCCCCGTCACTACGCTGCAGGTAATGCATTACACGCGCAAGTCCGACGAGATTCAGTTTAAAAAGTTGTCGATTGTTTTAAAAAGTAATAATAATACACTAATATTGTTGTCATGGGACGTCCCAGAAGAACTTATATCGATCAGATTAGTGACATACTAAAGAAAGGCGCTATAAAGAGTACCCGTAACCGACGAGCATGTGTGCGTAGACGTATGGATGTAGATGAAGCGAGAGAGGTGTGCCAGGATCGCGCCAAATGGAAATCCGTGATCTCTGTCTACCCCTCTCGGTTACAGGCGTGAGCGCATATTTATATTTATTTTTTTGTTTCTTTCTTCTATCAATAAATAAAAGAAGAAAGACAAGAGTCATTCTTGTTTCATTGTATTTCCCATAGACTGCTCTCATGTATTATCAAATAACACTTCATTATATTTATATATTCGAGGTGCTGCGTATTATAATAAAAAATATCAATTACTGAATAAATAACAAAAAATATTTAAATTTAATTTTGAATGATATAAAAATATTTTCAGTAAATTACCCTAAATGTTGGGAAATATGTTTATCCGGTAGCAGTGGCCGGGAAATCACGTCCGTCGTTCAGACAGACGCATGCGTCCTGACATTTCTGATTGGGTTGCCTCCATAACTATCATAGCTGATTTAGACTTAATTTTTATGGCTATAAGGATGACATTAGTTTGTTCGATATTTCCGAAGCATAAATTATAGGAGGTTTTATTACTTTTATTCGATTACAAATGCAGTAAAAATGTACTTTATTTTTTAGGTCTTAGAGTGTATAATACAATAAATATACAATAATAAAAAGATATTTTTCTCTCAAGAATGTCAGGAACATAATTAAAATACGTTCGATTAAAAATAAACTCTTTGGTATAGTAATAGAATACAAATTTATTTAACTAATAATATTTTATACAACATTTTTGTTTATAATCATCTTTCATTTCTAAACAAGTACTGCTTCAGAGCCTTACGTTATTGTTCACGTATAAAGTCAACCTTATATATTTCTAAATAAGGTTGAAATTTGTTTAATTTCCTGATCATTATTCGTTTAAAATTGGTGCTTTTTAGAGTGAGAAGTGTTGACGGTAATGAGAAAAAAGAAACAAAAGTATTTCTCATTAAAAAACTGTTTTTTTTTTACTTTACAAGTTGGTCAGAATACGGAAAGTAGCCACAGCCGAGATGAGATCAAACAAACAGAGCAACTTTGTTTGTAGTTGTGAACGGCCCGTGTTACCTGTCTCTTTTCTTTTGATTCTTTACCAAATCCGAGAAACAAAGATTTGTCATTTTTAATGAACAGTGATAAATTACGTGAGACCAACTATTCTTGATACTATTTCTATGCCAAATATATTGGAACAATTATCGTATTAATTATTAATAATAAATAAAATATTCAGTATATATACTCAATACCACTAGGACACAAGCCTGGTAATAGAATTTCTTTCTCTCTCTCTCTCTCTCTCTCTCTTTCTGTCTTTCTCTTAGCCGGTATCCTATTGTCGATGAGCGTGACCTCTCTTTATGATCTCTTGTTCTCTCATTCCATCCAGAGCACAGCGTGATTTTAAGTTTTCCAGATTGTAACAGAATTTCACAGTCTGTAAACTTTAATTTATTTATGAAACAAAAGTAGTACATACAATAGTAATACTTAACTGTTAATATGACTTATAAAGTTTAAACCTTTAACTTGAACTTTGCTTAAATGGACATCTTATTAACGTGTTGTAACTTAACGTGGACACGGAACATTTCCCTCACGTACTGAAATGCTGTGCCGTAGCAAAGCTACATTGGCGTAGCATTATGTAGACATTACGGTAATACGTAGCTCACATTACGGGCGCTACGTAAATCAGTGGAGGGCCGGGCACATGCCTTGCTTTATGAATTGCTATTTCATTTTATTGGTTTAACTGTATTTTATAAAAGAGGTAGTGTACATGGTTCGGTGGGTAAAGTTTTAAATGATTACGATCAAGTGTAGACGAAGAAAAGTGTAGTAGGTGTAGACACATTCAGATAAAGACTGCATATGCTGGCGCTAAACTAATGCGTGCCATCTTTTGTTCTCTTCGCTAGTTATTAGATGAGATTGCATTCGAGCTTTAGTTTTTTTCTCTGTGTAAGAAGGTGGCAAACGAGCAAGCGGTTCACCTGTTGTTAAGTGACCGCTAACCATAAGCATCCGCAACAAGCAAAGGAGTTGCAGATGCATTGTTTACCATTAATTGGCAGATAAAGCCATAGACAGGAAAAAGGATATTTCCTTTTCCTATTCATCCCCTCCCTGGCAAACCTCTTCCCCTGCCCATCCAATCCTTATTGGGAAAGGATGGGAAGGAGCTAATGACTAGTATTAGGCTTAGTTTATTCATTATCTAAATAGAAGCGAAAGAAGTGTGCTAGGGCCGTGCCAATCTGTAATGTCTGTCTACCCCTCTGGGTAATGGGCGTGAGAACTTGTATATTTTATTTGTATTCATATATTCTTCCTGGTAATAAGCGAAGCAAGGAAGCACTGTTTTTCCTTCCCATATATGTATGTCCGTTCCATTGTGACCTCCTGTAGCCTAAAAGGCTGGACCGATATTGAAGCTGAGGTGTCATTAGATTCGTATTATTCCCCGGAGTGTCACAGGTGATGAGATCATGTGATCAATGATCATAATCACACAGTTAATTTGGTTGTTAATACCTGAACCAGTATGGAACACGTTAATATACAATATGACGTTTTTTTTTCTCCCTACGCTTTTCCCATTTTACGTGCGGTCGGCACCGTACAACCGTAGTTCATAATGTTATAGATTTTGGCTATAGTTTTTTACTGCCGGCCGCCTGCCTTAACATGCCTTGGTAGATTACCGAAATTATTTACTAATATTTCTTTTAACCATTCCAACCAACCTTAAATTTTTTGGGCATAGTACACAACAATAGTCCAATAGCGGATACGAAACCACGACCATGTTGTGCATGATTCGCAGTACGTACTCTTAATAATTTTTTTTTGTTGTTTCTCTATTATACGTTTATTGAATATTTTCTATTCATGACATCATAGCAAAATCATTAGCGAGGCTGAACGTAACAAATCGCAGCTCGCCTTGCATTAAGACGTAACGAAAGGATTGATTGATGGCCACAGTGACGACGCCATTTCTACGAGGTGTCTGCTAACATTACGCGGGTGTAGGGTTGTCACTCCGCCTCATATCCATCGCAGGTGAAACGACGACCTGACTATAACTATAGCTGCCACAATAATTTTAAAAAAGGACATGAGAGCTAATTTAAACTGAAAAGTAATTTGTAAAAATCTTAAAGCAAAATATTACTACTACTGATTATCGTCATGCTTCGGATATCTGGCTTTTGATTTAGTTCCTTAGAAATATTCAATGATTTTATGATTTACCCGAACAATTCTAGTGTAAACACATAAATGGACCTCACTTTCCCATATTGTTCGTACAACAGGGGTTCAACAGCATGTAGATATCGGCCCAAATTATTTAACCTTACAAACCAACATTTAATCCATGTACACTGCTCATAATCCGGCTCGAAGGACCAAAAGTTATTAAAAGTTGTCTTTTTTTTACTTTTAATTTTAAACCAGTTGACAGCCCTGCCTGCGAAGATAGATTAGAGCATTTAACGTTGATGTAGCTCTGAACTCCGGCGCTCAACTAAACAATATTCTAATCTCTAAATAAATTGGACCGAATGAAATAAATAAATGTTCAAGTGTAGACAATTTCCATTAAAAATACTTTACAATTGTAAATATTTCAATCAATCGATCAAGTTGGTTCAGTTGCTTCAGTAAACGACAGAGGTGATGTGAGCAC
>DWTW01000102.1:0-21065 GCA_018246275.1 Papilio slateri
ATATAAGGAGTACCC
Source organism: Papilio slateri (assembly GCA_018246275.1). Taxonomy (NCBI): domain Eukaryota; kingdom Metazoa; phylum Arthropoda; class Insecta; order Lepidoptera; family Papilionidae; genus Papilio; species Papilio slateri. The sequence goes on from DWTW01000102.1 coordinate 16, forward strand.
GTAACCGACGAGCATGTATGCGTAGATGTATGGATGTAGATGACGCGAGAGAGGTGTGCCAGGATCGCGCCAAACGGAAATCCGTGATCTCTGCCTACCCCTCTGGGCTACGGGCGTGAGCGCATATTTATTTCATTTGTTTATTCATAATTTTGAACGTATTTTCCTCTAGGCTACCTGATTGCAGAATTCGATATAGAGAAATAGTTTCAACTAAGATTTAACAAGATTACAAGTTCAAAACCCAAATCCGTTATATCAACTGAACTAAAACTTCGAGGTTCTCTCTTGATGTAGTATAAAATTTTAACGTCAATAGCCTCATGGTTTATGTTACGAACTGAGATACTTAAATCGTGGGCTCGAATCCACGCTTCAATATTGTCGTAAACCATCTCCTATCTCCTAGAATTTCTTTCTTTGGAGTGTTCAAGAAGATTGCTAGTATTTTTGGTTCTAGGTAACAAAAAAATTGAATCGAAATTCTTACATTCATTTAAAATTACAATTAGTTCTACGTTAAGATACAATGACAAAGTTTTCTTTTATAAAGTATGAAAACTGCTGTTGCTGGCTCTACCACTGTACTAGTTCGATTTGAGAGGCACGGGCCCAAGTGAAAAGTATCGCTTTCTATATATGTCTACCACGATGAGACTTTTTAACTAGTGCTTAAAGTTGTCCGGTCCACGTAGAGCAAATAGAAGAAGAAAATAAGACTTTTAAGAATCTAAAATTATAAAACTCCCATACTGATTGAATTAAATTTTCTCGTCAAAAGTTTCTCGTGTTTAAAACCAAAAGCCAGAAATTTTCATAGGTTTCAATTAAAATTTATAAATATATGCATATTCTTAATTAAATGCCTTAAATAAAAAAAAACTGGAAGTAATAACAGTTAAGTGTCAAGTTAACAAAGGAATAGATAGCAAAGGAGACACGAAATTTGTTCCTTACGCTAAACGATGTTTAGACAAACTGGCTACGTGCGATATCTCCAACAAAACAAAGCCAAATAAAATTAACACGCCGTTCCATTATATTCCGCTTAAGAGCACCGCGTTATTTGCCAAAATTATTTTACATATTATCATTACATTTCACTTCCATTATGTAACTTCAAGTGGTGTAAAGTAACAATTGTTATTGTAATATTATGAAAAGAGAACTAACTGTTTATTTCCTTAGAGACCTATTTACTACAGGAATGTAGACCGCAATTGCCACGCACTTTGAGTTTAAAGGAAATTAAATTTCATCATGCATCATATCATCATCACCAATAGTAAACTATTGGTGATGAAATTTTCAGCAAAAAAGCAAAATGGATACCGAGCAAGACGTCCATAATATTAAGTGACCAATATTACTCATTAACATTTGCAAATTTAAATAGGTGCAAATGCTTTACCACACCTTATATAGAGGCAATAATAGGTGATAGGGAAAGAATAGGGTGGGGATTAAATACGTTTACAAGTATATTTATAATTGAGTTGGTAGGTAGATATTTCATCCCTCAGATCTTAGAAGGCCAATTTTGAACTCGATACGCATGTGTTCGCTGATGTCTATTGTATTTTATGACATCTCAGAAAGAACTAATAAAGTATTATTATACAAAGGCTGGGTTCTGTCAAGTTGAGCGATCATAATACATTTTCCGATTATTTGATTTGAAGTATATATAATTTACCTGGACTTTGAGGTCGTTGACGTTGGACGTTAGAAACTTTGCTCAAGGTTCCATCGGGAATCAGGGCTTGGGGCGTGACTGCGTTTTTGTTATGAAAAAGGGTGGCAAACGAGCAAGCGGTTCACCTGATGTTAAGTGACCGCTACCCATAGACATCCGCAAGAAGCGAAGGAGTTGCAGATGCGTTGCATACCTTTAATGGACAGAGGAAGGGCTAACAGGAAAAAGGATATTTCCTTTGCCTATCTATCCCCACCCCGTCTAATCCTCTTCCCCTTCTCATCTTATCCTTATTAGTAAAAGATGGAAAAGGGAAGAGGACTAAAATTGGGCGACCGGCATATATTTATCTTTCTTTATTTTTTTTAATCTTTATCTCGGAAACTGTTTTAAAGATTTGGATGAAATTTTGTATTTAGGTGCGGGTTTTTTTATATTTATCTATTTAGGTGTCTTATCTATAAAAACGCAAATTCTCAGTGCGGTTGTTTTCGCAGGCGTGTATAATTTCACACTAATTGCACTAATTGTGGTTAATTACACAAATTAATCGTGTTCAAGACATTGTTCTGCGAACTAACCGTTCACACGTGAACAAATTTTGTTTGGTGATGAAAACTAAAAACATACATAATACTTATATGTATGTATAAACGACTAACGATTGCTTAAAAATTATTCTTTGTATTAAAGAATACGTTTTTTTTATATTGATTGAGTCGATCAATTCATGCAAACTTCTGGGGTTTGAACCTGGAATCGGCTGTGTTATTGATACTCCACCTGTTAGGCTACGTCGATCATAATATTGTATCGTAAAAATGCTATAAATTGGCACCAAGACTCATTTAAGACTTTCCCTCGTACTTTATAATTGTAGTCAAAAATATGTCCGTTTTGTAACGTAATTTTAAATGTAAACCAACAATAAACCACAAAAAATATGTTCGTGATAATTTTGGTTATTACGTCTTCTTAAACATCTTAAATTCATCTAATTTACACAGAACCTCAATCAATTATATTACCTAAACCTTCTTCAATATATCTGTCTATTGTAAAAATACCGTACAAACATTCGGGCAATAGTTATTGAGATTATCACGTTCAAATAAACAGCGACGGGGGAAATTTGTTTGATCATATGTAAAAGTTGTCATTGTTTCTGTTTAATTTTTAACTATCGAAGCTGGCCTGTCACATTGTAATAATTGTAGAAGCGTAAATAAAGGCGTGTACCCATTGGAGACGTCGGCACTCGGACCTGTCGTATTAATGTGTCTAATTAATGGTTTTCGCGAGGCAGTTTGCGAGTGTGTGACGCCGTGGGCGACGGTGTCTCGCCGCAAGTTATAGAGTTGCTCGTAACGCGTTATTAAATAATACTTAAATAGACTAGACTACCACGAGTCTTATCGGGCTCTGGACTAAACACGCACATATAAACCAGAAAAAGGTTTAACCTATAAACCTTTTCTTCTGGTGTATAAGGGCAAAATACACTTTAATGCTGTGCGGGTGGGTCATCATCGTAGCAAAATAACATTTAAAGACATCGTAAATAAATTCAGTCACTGAAGACAAACTCCGTCTTCTTGAATATTAAGAAAATAAATACTTAAATATTAATAATTAAAGACTTTACGGACTTACTAAAAGTCCTAGTGTCTATTAAAATTATTAACTGTATAGAAAAATGGTTTTATAACTTATAATGAACTAGCTTTTAATAACTTATAATTGAAATTCATTATTACAACTTGAGAAAAGTATAAAACCTATGCAACCCCTGGATAATGTAGATTTCTAATCCTGAATTATTAAAATCCTTTTGGAATTTCACAGTTTTGCCATTATAAACGAACCAACATTTCTCATTTATAATATTAGTACAGATGACACACTTTAAAACATTAACGTAACCTCATTTATTTGGTATTCGACAATTAAGGGCATTATCAAGTTTATTTATGCGATACACCGCAAAATGTGGTCACAGTAATATTACGTCACAGTGCAAAGTGTGATTTAGTCTCATTCAGTAATATTGTTCGTACATCCGCGGTTGTGATCGTGTAATATTAGTTTTTATTGTTTTAATGGCTCTATGACAATTTACCTTTGCCTCTTAAATCCGCCGCTGAAATCGTGTTTTATTCGTTTTTTTTAATGGCTCTATGATAATGTACCTTTGCCTCTTCAAAAAAAATGCTCTTGTCCTTGAATCAGTTTTGTGATGGAAATAACAATGGCCGAATAGTGAAACGGTTGGTGAATATGGAATATTAAAATAGTGTTGGTTGAGTTTTTTTTGAACGTGATGAAAATATTATGGTGTTTGAGACTTGGGTCGCACTGGCCGTTTCGTATATCATTTATTTGCTGATTAGTGGACGGTTTTTGGATTTGGACGATGATGGTAAAAAACGTTTGGTTTTTAAATGCTTGTTTAAAAAAAGCTTAGGATAACAAATAGATTAATATAACATGAGACAGAGATGATATTTTAAATCAGGACGCGTTTACTCGGTCTAAAATTTGAGAAGATTCAAATATTATAAACTTATTATTGCCCTTAGTGATAAAAAAAATACAAAAACAAAATTTTATCTTGTACATGCTTTCCATGATATTAAAATTATTATTTTTTAAAACAAAGATTATATACTTAGTAGCTCGTCTTATTTTGTGGTTTTTATGTTCAAACAAATCGGCGTACGACGTTACGTTGCGATCTTGACTTTTTATAACATAATACTTAAGCTATCTTCGACGAACGAAATTTTATTTACAATTTTCAGGATTTTTAATACTTTGCGCGGAACTTCGATCGTTTTGCTAAAATTAAATTAGCCAAGTTTTTCTTTATAACATCAGCTGTCTGCCGGTTAACGTCCCGTCAAAATCGGTCCAGCCGTTTCGGAACAGACAAAAAATTTAAAATTGATTTTTTGTTTATAAGTATGTACGTCATATGCATTCAGCATAGAAATTTTATTTTGACATTAAATACACTTCAATTTAATTTATATGTATAATATAGATCGTCATATTTTTTTTATAAAAGAAAATTATTTTAATGTAAAATGAGGTATCTAAAATTTTCATATAAGAAACGAGTGGAGTGCTAGGACCGTGCCAATTGGAAACCCTACCTACCTTTCTGGGTGCCGGGTGTTCGTGTGCCCATTTATCTAAAATTTCTATCTTTTATTTCCAAGAAAAGATACCTCGAATTTTACTATACGTAGGTATTATGATATTTTATTGTAAATCGATATTTAATAGTGGTCAATCCTATTATTGTAATTTGATTTCGATCGAGTTTTTTTTTTCAATGTTTCGAAATATTATGGCTTCGTGACCTTTAGCTTTGTTGTATTCAATGTCGCTCGTTCAATGGTTACTCAATTCTCGAAGCGTGTCCTAACAATTGTTGCAGGAAAATGAAAATTATTTCTCGTGATATTATTTTTACTCTTTAAACATTCCTTTCGTTCAAAAACCATTCCAATAAAATTATAATATTTTAATGTGATTTATGTAATTTTTTGTTCACTGTTACTAACATTACTAGTATATATCTGGAGCATGGGATCTGCATGGATGCGAAACATGCACGGTTGACTTAGGGGATAGGGCAAGGCTGGAGCTGGCATTTTTTTTCATTTCTTAGGAAACATTTGAAAATCTAAATTCGTGGGTAGATTATTTTTCCAAATAGACAGCGTGGTAATGGAATGCTAAGTTACTAATATCTTCGAACTTCCTCGTTAATTTGTCACATGTAGTTAATGAACAGTGGAAACGATCCGCGCTATGAATGTACAGTCGCGTGCTTCGATTATATTTTCGAGACCTATTTAGTAATCAAACACTGCGATAGATAATTCAGGCATTCTTCAGTCTGTTCAAATACTAAATCGTAAAATTATGAAATTGCAAACCGAACGAAATTAGGTTTTCGATTTATTGGTTCACATCGCATTGACAACTGACAAAATAGACGTATGTGATAAGATTAATTACAATTTTAAATGCCGTTTTAACACGTCCTTGATAGAGAAGAAAATTATATGATCGAACTTAAAAATTATTCTGACATGAACTAACCCTGTCATAGTCAAACCAATATAAACTATATGCCGTATACTAATAGTTAACTATATAGTTAATATATTGGTTGTAAATTTATTAATGAATTTAGCATAATTTCAGAAAATGATTCTGAAAGTTTTTTTTAATTTATTTTTCTAAATTTCTAAACGAGCTATGGTCTATTCATCAGAAAGCAGTAGATGGGTGAACTGATTTAATTTTTTAAACGTTTTAACGGATATTTGTCAGAAGGCAGTAGATGGAAAGACTGGCTGCTCGCGTCTCTCCTGCTGGGCGCTGTCATCGGAGGCTGGGCGGCGCTACGGGCGGGGCGCGCCAGCCGCAGCCAGGTGCAGAGGATGCTGCGCGACATGGAACAGCTGAGGAAGGCGGAGATGGCACTGGATGATATGCAGAAGGAACTGGAGAAAGCTCGATTGGAACAGGTACGTATGTCCCGAGTACCCTATACCATTTCCCACTCCACATTTATTCCCATAATGTTTGTGTTGCCGTTTTGAGTCACCCACAGATTTGATTTAGTTTGAGTTAAATGAGCGCGAAATAAGTTTATATTGAGGGTAATACAGCATACTGGCTCTCGTGGGAGCTTTTATACTTTCCTTATCATATTAGCGGGTTGAAATTTAAGCTGCTTGATTTAGCCTGACGATCATTGCATACTGCTCAGACTACACATAAAATTAATTCTAAACAAGCAGACAGTGCAAAGAAATTCCATAATCTTAAAATAAAGGTTTGCCTACTTAAGTGCCACTTATCATAACGGTGCAAACCGCAGATGAAACTTTGTACTTGTCTCCTTTACATTATTATTATCTTTTTGTTTTTCTAAGAAACACTGGTTTTTTGACATACGTAGTGTGAACGTGTTAATTTGAGAACCAATAAAGGTATACATTTCGTGGAAGAAGAGTAAATTGAATGAAATCACTAATCTTGCATCATCACTATTAAAAATCAAAAATGTAAGTGACATCCCACGCATATCGGATAATATTTTTACTATAGCACTGATTATCACCAGTTATTATAACAAGGTTTTGGGTATTGTTGAACACGGTATTGAAAATTGTGTCGTATTTCAGGAGAGTGTCACAACTGAGAAACGTAACTTGGAGAAGAAGCTACGAGAGGCGGGCGACACGCCACTGTTGAACTCTGCCTCCTCGGACTTGGAGGTGTCGACGCTCAAAGCTGAAATTGAGGTGAATTTTTTTTTTCATTATTGTAGAACATATCCGAAACTTCCTGCCTTCTACAACCTCCTTGTGTATCCAGCGGTCTTTCTGAACCAATACGACTTAGGGCCCCTCAAGGAAAGAGCGTACTCTTTTCTCAAAGGCCGGTAGCGTACCTGCAGTTCCTTTGGTGTTGCTGATGTTGATGGGCGGCGGGGATCATTTAATTTTAAGCGATCCGTTCCTCCTTTGCCCCCTTATCGTATAAAAAAAAAAAACAATTATTAGTGTTACGAGAATAGCTAGAAAACGAAAAAAATATATTGATCCGATCGCTGCCAAACTTCACCGGTCACAATCTGAATATATCATCAAAATCGGGCCAGCCGTTTTAAAGTCCATATGGAAAGATGTATACACACAATTATTTTTGGATGTATAGATGGAAGAAAGAAATATCTAACCATTTTTATCAGAGCAATTATGGCCTTTTTTCCTTTAAAAGTATACTTTAATTTAGCCAGTAAGCTCTTTTATAACATTTAAGGGATATGTTTCCTTCCGCACGTTTGATGTAACCGACAGACAAAATATCTATCATGCAATCCTCACCTCTTCTACATAGATGTTAAGGGCGGAACTGCGCCGTGCGGAGGGGGAACTAGAGGACAGATGCTGGGCGCCGCCACCCGGCTTACAGCAATGGCTGCAGCTCACGCACGAGGTGGAGAACCGCGCGTACCTACGGAAGAAGCAACAGGCCGATATGCAACTCCAACAGGCGAGAGAAGCCGTAAGTTTTGTACTCTTCTTTTAAATCGGTTGACATGTTAATAATACTTAGAGCATTTATGTTAATTGAAGAGAGAGTGACAAGACAAATTCATGTCGCAAAAGTAAATGACAGTGTTTGTAAGGGACGTCTTAAACGAACTTATATTGAGTAATAACATTTGAACTGCTAGCTCGCCCCTCGGGTTACGGGCGTGAGTGCATTTGTGTATTAATAATACTCACTAAAGTCATATAAATTCACTAAAGTATTTTCAGGACTCAGGCATAAATCCAGCTAGAGCCTTCAGAGGATCCCTTTAAGACATGGCCATCGTTAAGTTTTTGTGGGGGTGAAGTCCCACTTAATCATGATCTTCCCCCAGAGGGCAGAGTGTATAGCGTACCAAATATAAGCACCCTGCGACCCTACGAAGTAGCTTTCAAGGAGAATATACTAGGATTGTACAAAATAAAAAGACGTGATCTCTATTAATATATTTTTGTGTGACTGTCGTTTGTGATTGGTGTATCGGTACATAAAACGTTGTTACAGTGTGAGAAGTTACGTAAGAAGCGGTCGAGTCTGGTGGGCGCGTTCGTCTCGACGCACGGCAAGTCGATCGACGACGTCGACCGTTCTATCGTGGAAGCCCGCACCGCGCTCAATGAGGTCACTCAGGAATTACAGGTAATGATTACTACGACAAAGCAAAATAATTAATATTTTTTTTTATAAAAGTAGGTGGCAAACTAACTATCGGTACACCCGATATTAAGTGACCGCTACCCATAGGCATCTGCAACAAAGTAATGACTTGTAGATGCGTTGCCTACCTTTTAAAGGATAGAAGAGGGGATAAATATAAAAAAGGATTATTCCTTTTTCTTCTCATCTTCCCGCAAAATTCTCTTTCCCTTCCCATCCTTTACTTATCAGAAAAGAATAGGAAGGGAATAAGGATAAGTATTTTGGTCTGACCTAGGCCAGTTTAATAAAGATAATGAGACAGGATGTGTAAATATAACTAAAATCTGTCCTTATTCTACCTTAATGAAGGAATGTAACAATGTACAAAAGTATTGTTGCGTAGTAATTTTTATATGATAACAAATTTAAAAAAAAGTTTAGTAAATAAATAAAGCGCGAATGACAATATGTAAGATTTAAAATTTTCTAAAGTCTTTCAATACCGATTCTTGTATGACTTTCAATAGGTTATTATAACGCCGTCGTATCAAGATGTTGTTATCGTAACACCACGGACTAAGGACAATAACGTCGATATTTACTAAGACGCGTCACGTTATGGACGTCGGTATTTAACAATGAAGAACCTGCAACGCAACGTCTATTCAATTTATCACAAAAAGTGTTCACCTAATATTATTACTACTTTTATACTTATAGTTACTGATGTTACATAAAACAATAACTTAACGTCATCACGTTATTCACAAGAGTTCAGAATACATATTTTTAATATGTATCCTGAACTCATGATCGTAGCGGTGGTATAGCCAGCAATCTATTGCACAAATGGGCCTGCTCTACCGGTGAAATACCACAACATCAGAGAAGACAGGCATGAGTGAGATACCGGATGCCTAATTCTTAAAAAGATATGACGGAGGAGTGAATAGGAAAATGAAATAATCTTTTTTATACCTTTCTCTTTCCATTAATGGTGAACAACGCATCTGCAACTCATTGGCATGTTGCAGATGCCTATGGGTAGCGATCACTTATTGTCAGGTGAACAACTTGCTCGTTTCTCACCTTCTATAAAAAAATCGATAAACAATATTGATGTTATGAATCAAATTAGTACACGTATAAAAAGTAATAATAATTGAAAAAAAAACAAATACCCGTATGATTAGCATTGATCGCAAACATCATCATGTTAGCTACACTCCAAGGAAGAATATGAATCTAACGACACCTCACATTTCAAAATAGGTCAAGCCGTTTAGGGTACAGGGGGTCACTATGGAGTGGACATATATACATATATACATAGATACATGCGCACAAAAAACATTACCCACCTTTTGAGTCAGTCGGGTAAGAGTTACAAAATAACTTCCACTTAATTTATATTACTTCCTACTTTCCTTTCCCCTCCTTTTGCATATCTGTTCCCTTCTTTTTTTTAATATAAGCTAGAAAGGTAATAGCTACTAATGCCCTTGTAACTCTTCTGATTGTTGCGGATATTGAAGGGTAGGGGTTATCATTTAAGGGAGGACGATAGATACAGCCGCGATGCTGAATCGTTAGAATTGCGCGTTGCAAGCGCGACCAACGGCTAAAAGCAGCTATGGAGAAGCGCGTTCGCGAACCGCGCATCTGTATCGCTACAAAAAGTAGCCTACAATAAAAACAAAAACCATCGATTCCCAAATAAAAACAGCGCTTCAAAGGCATATAACGAACTACTGGAAGATGTTTATCGCTGAACATCAGATGCATATCCCTGATCCTCTTACTGATATGCTTTTTAAAAAATGGATCACAGTACCACTTAAATAAATATATTAAACCTGTTAACAAAACTCGAGTTAAAAGGTAGTGCGTGGAATGGTTGCGTGGTTAGAGCTTTAAAGCTTTATGTAATTAGATGTTGAATCAGTTTTGTGGTTCTCATATTTTAATCTCGGCGGGTAATTTACAAAATTAATAACCTTTCATGTCTGCAGAAATGTAAAATAGAGTGTATTGCAGTGTGAGCTCTGTTCACATAACATATGTATATATTTTCAATTACCATTAACTTCTAATTATTACTTTGCACATTTTATCATTTTGTTCTGTTATCGATAGAAAGTATTGAACAGATAAATTATAAATCTACACTTTGTATTAAAATAATCAAGTTAAAGTATTTATTTTTCATAGTGATTTAAACTAATAACAAACTCTGCAAAAGACAGACTTAATGCCTAGTGGCTTTCATTATTGTAGACAACATATTGGAAAGAAGTAGTTTAAGAAAGTGTAAGAGGTACGAAAACAAAGATTTGTTTAACGCATAAGTTAGTAAAGATTGACTAAGTTACATTTTGATCGTCGTCAATGTTTACTAACAATTTTAACTTTACTGATTATCAATACAAATCAATGGTCATTTCTTGAAATATTTATTTTAACAAATTTTATTAACTATATTGCAACTGCATGAATTAACATTTTAAATATTAAGCTAACATGTCTTGTGAGTTCTGTAAGTAGTGAAAATTATAATGTTAAAGCGCCTATTTCCATTGCGTAGAGAGATGGTTAAACATAACAAAGTAGAGATAATATTTTTTTCATTTCTCGTCACATGCTCTTTCACTTCCTTCACAATAATATATCTACACTTACATTTTCACTATATTTATAGTTCCTTTTGCGCTTTTTACTTACTTTTTGCCCTTCCTTGGTAAATTATTAAGTTAGCAAATACTTAAGTGCACCTGTAGTGGCCAGGGCGACTTGATTTGGCCAAGTAAATTATTACTATAATATATTATTTTCATCTAGATTTTGATCACAAGCAGTCAATATCCATACTTCTTTGTTGCTCGCAGGTTTGCACGTTTCCATTTCTAATGTATATATTTTTAAACTTTCGTGGTTTTTACTAACATAAAGTTCATAAGAAACTGGATTCTTACCAAGATTGGGCTTTTTGAGCTCCCATCTCTGAACATTTCTAATGTGTCTAATTGAACATTTCCACTAAAACATAATATGGCAATCATATAACATTATCGTGGCAACCGATATCATAAATGACGGTGATAGTTTCAATAGTAATGGGTGTCCAAAACTTCATGACTGACATTAATGCGTAAATTCAAACAAATTTACATTCGCATTTATAATTTTAGTAAGGAATTTCTACAATAGAGATGTTCTAAAGATGTCCATAGGAATGTCAATTGGCGAAGTCGCAAACACACTGCTTAGGGAAACTTACAGCTGCCGAACGCTCTAATTAGCCGAGACTTGCGCTCTCTCGCGTTGCTATGTTTGCTCTTGTATCGCTATCGTATTATTTTGTCGTCACTGCTTTAAAAAACTATGCATAAAGATCCGACGTCTATTCTCCAGTCAGTGACAGTGACATTTAGAGTTTAGATTGTATCCTTTTGTCCACATCGATATATTTATTTTTTGTATAAAAGTGGATTAATGCTTATCGCCTGTGATGATAAATGGTCTAGGAGTTTCAAATAGTAAAGTAATAATAAAGTATAATAAAGTAATAATAAAGTATGAAACTTTGTTAAACAGTGGAAAAGAATAATGTATTCACGCTTCTATTAAGCTTTTAAGTAATTAAAATGACATAACAGTGAGCTGTAAACTCACTTGTAGAAGACAAAAAGAACTCAAATACCCTACTAAGTTAGATAGAAGGAATAATATAATCATTGGCCTGTACTTACGAAATTATACGATGAAGTGTTGAGATTGTTAGATTTTGACCATATACCCCCGGAATACGTTAGTGTAGAATTGAGAACAAATAGTTTGAAAAATGCCACAGTATAACAACAGCAACTTTTTTACCAATTATTTTGACCCTATTTGTTTAAACGCTTATTAATCTACTTAAATTAATTTTTTATTTCATTATATATAACCAGACGCTGACAAGATAACAAATTTTAAATAACTATTAAAAATAAAAGTATTTCAGTAAGTACACCGTCACATTGTGTGCAAGTTTGCAAGTATTGAATCTCGAGACGTGGTCTGCTTAGCGGAGTCCGTCGATTGTGTCAATTTTGTCTCCGCATACTTTCCGCTGGTTGCGGATACTTCCAGAAATATTCAGTTATACGGCGCAGTCTTGAGATTAATCTAGAAACTTCCGTAGCCGAACTTTCAATTATGTCCTACCTGTTTTATTGAGCAAAATACAATATCATACTCTAATTTTGTTAATTTTTACTTACGTAACTGTAACTTTACAATTTTATCTGGTACTCTCTGCATTTCTTGCGCTATTCTCATTAATTTCTATTATTGCGAAAGAAATATAGTACTGTCATATAATCGAAAATATAGTAAAGTTTGATTTTTCATCACAATTCTCAAGTTGGCACTGCCATATTCATTTATAACTGCGCCGCCTTTTTTCGATATAAAAGACATTTACATTCTCGTAGACCTTGACACTTTAATAAAATAAATCAAGCCAGTTTGGTTAGTTATCGTTTTAAATCGAATGTTTATTACATGTCCTTTCAAATAGAACACATTTGTGGTACTGCGGCAAATGGATACTTAACAATGCAGAAGTAGAACAAATGTTACATGAAATAAGCTATTTGTATGTAATGTTTTGTAAAAAGTTCCCGTAAAATCTTATCTACGGTCGGTGGCTATTCCGCAAACAACGTACTGGTTTCTTGCCAAAACGCGCCGCCCCCGGCCGCGTTACGTATGTAATACGTTACAAGTTGATATTGGCAACGGTCGCCAGCGGTTCTAAATTTAAATTTACTTAGCCGTAAAATCAAATAATAAATTTGAGCAATTGCAGGTTTTTGTGCCATTACTACTTCGCCGTCGACTTTGTAGCTTAGAGAGCTTAGAGTTTAGGGTAATTTACTAATATAAAAACTGAAATAAAAGGACGGCTGTCAAGGGTTCGATTTTGAGAGGGCCTATTAAGGGGATAATTTTCAGCCAAGGCCCAATTTCACAGTGCTAGAACCAACACGAGTAGGCCGGCGCAACCGGAAGTGTCTCAACCGCATAGAAAACATATAATGTAAACTAGATGTATTTAATAGTTACATACTTCAATTACTAACTCTTTAATATCTTTTATCTGTCTATACTAATATCATAAAAAGAACAGATTTGATTGATTGTTTTTTCCGTATAAATTCAAAAACTATATAATCGATTTTAAAAATTCTTTCACCATTAGAAAGCTCTTATATAAGGGATATACTTTATTTTTTTAATTGTCTACCTTTCTACCCGGATAAATCTGGTGCGGGTTGCTGGTTTATTTATATTGGAATAATTTATCTTGTAAAATAATACAGATCAAAGGCTCCTTCACTTTCTTGTGCTTAATCAAAATACTGCACAACATTTCTCGTCGTCATAGTGTAACGGTGTCTCTACGGTCTGATGGTAGCCGGTTACAGAGCCTACGTCTATATTGGCGGGAGGAATTTAATAAAGATTTTGATAGCGTGAGCAATTTATTGTTACAAGAAGCCTATATTGCTTAAGAAATATATGCTAAAAGAATTTTACTGCACGCCTAAAACTATTATAAACATACAAAAGATACAATAAATACTAGATTCAAGATTTATTACAAACAAATATACATTTTCTGTTTACAAAATTAAACATATTAATTATTAAAAATCCAAATAATCGAAAGTCAGGTCCAACTGGTTAGTTACTGATATATGTACGAAGGAGAACGCTGCTGTCAATTCCCCAAAATTATATAACCTTTTATACGTTTTCCTTTATAGCATGATGCAGGAGACTTATTTCATATGAATATTCTAATAAATATATTAAACTTGTTTACTTCTAATTCAAGCCATGATGTGGTTTTGGACTACTTGTAAAAAAATATTTTTTTCCGTACGGGATCTCAGTAATAAACCGCTCAATAAGGACTAAGCTCCGAAAAATCGAGCACTCTACTTGAAAGTGGAAATCATACTGCGGTCTTATGTAACAGGCCTGTAAAGTTCGAACGGTCGACTATTCGGAATCGCTATAGACTGGTAAAACACTTTAACCATCTAGATAACGTCATTCGGTTTTTCATATACTAAAGACAGTTTTAATTTAGTACCTTAACTTTAACTTTATACTATAAAAATGAGCATTCATTGAGGACCGCCAATAGAAATGAAAACCAAGAACTATAAATAAATAAAATATTTTAAAAACTATAAATAAATAAAGAATTTTATTTATAAGAGAGGTTTATTTGAATTAAAACTACACAATTTAATATAAAACAAGAATAGTATGACAAGACTATTAACCCACGATTTATAAAACTAGCCATCTATTACAATAAAAATATTTAGTTAACATTAGCATGTCGGTGACGCTAACTCATAAGTTTTACTTAGTGTCCAAAGAGTTTCCGTTTAAAGAAGGTTTTCAGGTTTTTTATCACATTAAAGTTTGTGTAAATTAAAATAAACTTTATACTCAATAATAAAGCAATGATTCGATAAAGCAAATTAAAAAGCCCTGCCTTGCAAAACGGATTAAGGAATCCGCAATATTATTTACAGCGGCGGTAAGCTAGTTGTACGCAGTACGTGATCATGCTGGCCGACTCGCGCGTCGACAATTACGCGTCCGCAAACTAACGAGCACGTCCCGCGTAAATAGCTGCCAAAACAATACACCTTTTTATTTGTCTTTCGTATTACGTGCATTATTTACAACACTGTTTAATGAATTATTTTACACGTTTATTTAATTAATTCGATAATGATAACTAACAATAGAGGCAAATTAAAAATTAGTCATCATTAAATCTTTATTAGATTTTTTGGAGAAAATCACTGCCGTGAAATCTTCTTGAAAATTTTCCTGAAGTTTTTACTTCACTTACTAATATAAAGTTTTATTTTTATTTCGAATGCTTAATTACTCATAACAAAAAGTAAATTAGGAATATTAAGTAATAGATAAAAATAATAAATTAATAACCATTACACATATAATATAATAATACCATAACATAGTACACAACTATTTTAATTATAAGATTATATTTGTTTTTTTATTCGTTATAATAGTATTTTTAATAGCTCGCACTATTTGACATTTCCCCATCGATTTTTAAATCTTACGGCTTCATTTTCTTGTGAAAATTGTGGTCCACTTATACCTAGTCGCCATGTAACTGAAGTTCTTGTCGGCTTCTCTTTAAATTCGTTGGATGCTTTCCCAATTACCATGCTCTTTGTGGAGACCTAAACTGTGTTGAGGCATGGAATGAATAAATGAATTTTGGCACTAATTTAGTAAATAAATAACTAAAATACGGTTAAAAATATACGAATATTTTAAGTTTTTGTTTTTGATTCGTTTTAATTTGAAGCTTCCAATTTGAAAGAGATATTGCGAGATTTAAAAACTACACTTCCACTGATCGTGATACATAGAATATATTAAAACCTCCACGTAATATGAAATACGAGCATGTACATCCTAAATGGACAGTTACTGGAATTTCTATTTTTCACTGTCCTGAGAGACCTCTCTTAGTTCTTCCACAAGGTAACATCTTGTTTCGCACCTCATTTATATAATCGAACTTCGTCTTCATTGTTATCAGCCACAAGACTTGCACTGTTGGACGTATGCCTCCGCCATGAATCGCCACACAGATCGGTTCTTTGCCACCCTTATTCAGCTGACTTTCGTTTTCGGAACTTATTTCTTATTCCTAACGCCTATATCTTCTCTTGTACAGTTTCTAAATATTATTACGTTTAAGACGGTAAATGGTCTTAATACTGTTTAAAATGTATCTGAATAATAACTCATTTAAATATTAACTCTACATCATTGATACAAAAATGCAGTTAAATTGTTAAAAGCAGGTCTGGAATAGAACCGAAGACCGTATTAAATTTCTTGCTGTTTATCTTTACAGATAACGTTTTGTCTAGGCAAATAATAGTTACGGGAGGATGATAAATAACAACAAACCGTACTTGAGCCGACTAGAACCTATAGGAGAATACAACAGATATAGAAGCTAACTACCAAAACTCCAAAACAATATTATTCTACATAAATGCAAGCGAACCCTAAGGAAACCTCGTTATCCATTTAGGTTAGTTGAACCAATTGTGTAAAAGTTTATGGACGCGAGGCGTACACAGACTCACTGGGTCCATCCCGACAGACGTAAAAACAGCTAGTTAGCGGAGTTAACACAAACAAGTCGCTTGTTAACTGTAACTTAACTTGTTAATTTTCGGTTGCGCGTTGTTTGTCACAATTCCAACACTTGTTAACCCAGCGGTTTCTGGCTACATATAAATTGACCATTCTATAAAATTTTATCACTCGCAAGCTTTCTATTCCTTAATATTTAATTGCATATTTCCGTGGTATATCTAAATTAGTACGATTATAATTTCGTAACCTTAAGAGGGATTGTGTCTGGCTAGATGAGCCACCACAACAATTTTATAAAGGTCCTGAGGAATTATTAAGAACTATTCTAGTGACTACGTTTCACGATCAAAAACAGTGGCGGACAACATCATGGCCTTGTAAAATCATCTATTGCTAGTGGTATTTTCACGTTATATAGGTCAACTTCTAACTGAATTTTAGGTTAACTATAGATAGAAGACGAAATACAAAACTAACATGTTATAATAAAAACTAATAGTTAAGGTTACGATCCGCCATTTGACTATTTTCGTAAACCATGTTTCAAAGGTATATTAAATTATTTCGATAATCTGCTAATATTTCATTTGCCTGAGGAGGGTTGGCATCAGGGAGGCGGTCGACCGTAAAAAACTGTAGCCAAAACCTTATAAATTATAGACTACGATCGTACTGTGCCGACCCCACATAAGTGGGAACACTGGGAAAAAATATCGGGATCCGCTCTAAATGGTTGCCAAAGTTTAAAGCACTTAAGCTTTTATTTAAGTTTTAGCCACATGATTTATAGACAGATCAGATGAGTTACAAATCCGTTTCCAAGCATTGTGTGTCCAAGTGAGCAAGTGTAGGTGATCGTTTGATCTCCGCTGTGAAATTTATATGGAAAAAGGTGTTGAATGCTTTTTGTCACAAATTTATCTAAGTTTATACACGTCATAAAGTTTAATTCGTTTTTTTAAACATAACACATGGAAGTTCGCTTCAAAACCTTGTCATTAATGATAATATTTAAAAGTGATTGATCTCTATGATGTCAATAAGGAACTATAAACGTAAAACATTGGTAAGTGATGTATGCTATATCACCCACCAAGTAAAGACATTTTGGAAAAGTTAACTCAAAATTTAATTAAAGACAGGAGAAATACCATTCATCCATCATATTATATCACATATAAATATAAATAACATTTTGTTTGCTGGTTTTTTTTAATCGACATACATATTTATCAAACAGTAGGTAGTTAATGATTTTCAACACAAAATATTTGGCAAAAGTTGCTTAACAATACTTGCGAAGTTCTGAACAACAACCACTAATATTGCCTACTTTACAGTACATTTACATGAATAAAACGTCCGAACGTAAATATTCAAATTGAAGTCTCTCGAATCGGAAAGATATTTGAATGCCGTCCGAACTGTACGATTTTATTCGCCTCACTTTCAATTTTTCTTAAAATTTCTCTTTATAATTGAAAATACAGAAGAATTAATGAAATTAATGAAATTTTGCCGAAACAGACCGACTCATGGAGCAAGTCCTAAGCAAGGCTACAGATTCCGTACTGGCGCAGATCCCGGAAATCGTGGTACTTGGCAACTTCAACGCCCACCATGTCGAATGGCTTGGATCTCGTACCACCGATCACGCGGGGAGATCTGTCCACGACTTTGCCTTGTCATATGATCTAACGCAACTGGTTACCTCGCCCACGCGAATCCCAGATGTAGAAGATCATACACCTTCCCTGTTGGACCTTCTGCTGACCTCACATCCGGATAGCTATAAGGTTTCCGTCGACGCCCCCTTGGGCCAGTAATTTATTTATTTTTTAGTCAGTACATTGATTTTTCTCAAAATTTCATAGTAAGACTTCCAGGCACCATTCATTAAAACGATCGTTACGTAATAATTGTGGCTGGTTAATATTTAATGCTTCCATAAAGGCTTGCAAGGGAAAACTTCGAAGAATAGTTTAATATTCTACATGGATTGGAGAGCTGGCAAACGAGCTAACGTCTTGCCTTTGCCCAAAAACATCCGCAGGACAAAAGAAGCCGTGCGTCAGATTTTAAGGAGGGTTCGTTTTTATCTTGAAAGATAAATCGAAAGTTTTAATTTGATTAGTTACAATAAGAATATGTTGTATATAAAAAGAAAAAATGTATATCAATTTACTTCCGATGAAATAATTTCATCTACATATAAAATAACTAATTTGGTCGAATTTATCACCTATGAGACAAGGTCGCAACGTAAAAGTATCTTTATTGCCTTGGTATCGCAAAAAGTATATTTTATTAGCTTACAGCGTCGATTTTACATGATTAATATACAGTAGATTCCGGTTATTATGGCGATGAAGGGACCACTATAATTCCGTCGCTATAGCCGGAAGTCCTAGAAGAATTAGGTGAAAAGAAAGTAAGAAGTATCAAATCATCTATAAATGAATCTTTGTGTGTGTTTGTTGAACCGGTCGTTATATCTGCAAGGGAATTTTAAGAATTACTTACAAATGTTTCATTGAAAAGGTTATAACCTAATTATTTTACTATGAAAGTATAGTTTCAATTCAAGGGACTAAGGTAGGGAAGGAAAAGTCCTAATAACCGAGTCGTTTGTATAAGTTGTTTTTAACTAAATTCACTGTATAGTACTTATTTTAACTCAATTGGGCCTGGCAGATTAAGATTGTTTTAAGTAGGTAAAATATTATATCGACGGGCCACCTCCTGGAACTCCATCCCATGATCGTCACATTTGTAGACTAGCACTGCAAGCGATTTATTAAAATAATTGAAATAAGATAAAGAACAAAAAACAATCCTTTCAGCATTATATGCATCACATTATTACCATTATTATCATCAAGGCAACTAGACACATCAAAACAACTAGATATTAAATTAATTACCGCAGTGACTAGAGCTGTAATCGTACACCTCAATACACCTAAAATCTCTGTCGTAAACCAAACATTGTTCAATTAGTGGCGTGCGGCGAAGACAATTTTCTTTATGGTGAGCCGGGACGCTCCCTGTCCTCATTCTATAGCGCACCACTATCACGACCAAGTTAAGGGTGGTGGGGTTGAATGCCACACCACCAAGGCAAGGGCGGTGGGGTTGAAAGGGGCGCAGAGCCGAGCTGCGCCAGGATGACTGAAAACTTCACCCAGTGACGACCGCGCCGTGTGAACGCGATCCACTACCTTCACAACTTTTCAAGCGAATTTACCAAGAAATTTCTATAATGTCTTTACTTCGACAAAGCTTGAAATATTTATAATCTATTGTTATTAAATTTAACAGACAAACAAAACGCTGGTTAGATTTGCGATTCTCTAAAGTTATGTCAAAACTACTGATAGCCTTTAGTCTTATTTGAGATAACTGATTTTAATTGTCCGTTAAAACTAAAATAACGTCAAAAGAAGTGGAATTTCACTACAGACGAGGCAATGGAGTTGCTGATAGCGGTGCATTTCGTCGCGGTTGCAGCACTTTTAACAGGTAAGATTACAGATTATTGATTATGAAGATTTTCCTGTACATTTCCTTCGTAAAAATGTATAAAAAAAACACGGAAATACGTCCTAAAAGTTTATGATTTCAGTTGAAGACATTTTCATATGTTTTAAGTTTACAACATTTGTATTTTTTGATCAAGACAGTACAGTTTAACTAATGTTTATTAATAGATAATTATTTTGTACGAGTCGGACGATGAGTTTTGTTAAAAATATCTTTTACGTACGATGTACGTCAAATGTGTTGAGACGGTAAAATTTCACGAACTCACTTTATAAACGCGGATGTTGTATCTGAAATAAGTAAATCAATTTAATGTTTACGTAAATTTACAAGCGATGAGTTCATCGGCAGCAATGGTCAAGTTTATTGTATTTTATCGTAAACATTTTTTTTTCATTCCGTCTGGGATTCGATCCGCTATCTCCCGATTTAGAGTATGTAAACCTAACTATTTATCTAACCACCTACCTAACCTACCATTAATTCGTACTAAATATACGACTCATCTTTAATCAGCAATCTTTAATTTGAACATCTTATTTAATATAACTAAAAGTAAATACATCGAAACTGAATCGCTGGTATTTCAATCGATATTAAACCATTTTTAGCTTTTCTCAAGCAACACAATTTTTCCAATAAGCTGCTAACGCATCCTCAATTCCTCTCATGTTAACCCGCTGCTCGTTATCGATATTTTTTCTCTATTTATAATGTAATTTCTAATATAATTATTTGTGTTGAGCGTCAGATTTGTATAATATAACTGTAGGGTACGGGGCCGGATTTCGGCAAATGATATTCGAATTACGTTATTCTGATT
>DWTW01000103.1:0-21051 GCA_018246275.1 Papilio slateri
AACCACAAATTCAGCAAATTCACTATTTAAAACTCTTTTTGACATTTTAACAACAAAAGAGAAAACAAAACAACAACAAGTAACTTATCAACGAATGAACAATAAGCAGTCAGTAGTCAAACACTTTTTTTTATCGATACACAATTAGTGATATGCCCTCATCTCTAAGTTTCTGCAATTTGACATGACATGTGCACTATTAACGTCAGTTTCAAAGCTGTCAGATTAGACTAGCAATTTTTAACAAACTATATATTAACTCCGATGTTTGGCTACGCTACAATACAAAGAAGAATAATAGTTATCCTTAAAACTTGGTTCAAGTTATTCTATTCTTCGAATAAACTCCATACAATGTAACTTGTTAGGCCTCTGTAAATATAACTTATTAAATTGAACCTTTGACTCAGGTTTAAACTGTCTTACAATAAAAAAATAAAGTTCAAAGTCATTCTGTCGTTGTTTGTCATTGTAAAAAACTTATTTTTCTTGATCTTTCAGCTACTCCTAATGTTATTAAACTTTAAAATGAATTTTCGTAAAGACTTCGTTATGGATTTTTTTTTAGACGATACCATCTCCACACTTAACAAAGTGGTGGTAGCAATAGCCAATGTGGTTAATGAGAATAATGAAAATATAAGCTGTTACGATGAACTTCTATTAAAAGAACAAAACAGTCAAATGAAACGAGAACAGAAACAAAAAAGAAATTCAGAAGTATCAGATGTGAAAGACTATTATGAAAATATTGTTGTTAAATTTAGTGATGAGGATTATCTTGAAAAGTATCAAATGAAGAAGAGTACTGTCAAGGTAATAAACAGTGAGGATTTACTATTGTGTACTTTTAAATTACAATTAAAGAACTGTTTACTGCTTCTGATAATGTTTTTACATCTGGGATATATTACTTAATTCTAATTGTCTTGTTTTAGGCACTGATAAACTTTTTAAAGGATCTCAAACCAGGTTGTACAACTGTCCCCATAGAGAAGAAAGTGCATATTTTCTTATGGCTTTTAACAAGTGATTATTCTTTTAGTGAAACTGGGGTGTTATTTGGATTACATAAATCTTCTATAAGTTACATCTTTTATGAAATTGCTTCAATAATAACTGAGCAAAGATATAATTTTATAAATTGGCCTTCTTTAGAGGAGCAGCATATGACTAGGGTAAAAATAAATAGTAGACATAAATTTCCCAACTGTGTAGGGTTTATTGATGCCTGTCGGCTCAAAATGGGGTCTACGAGAAACAGGAAAAATGTTCCTGAAACCATATTAGTGCAAGCTGTTTGTGATGAATCCCTTATTTTTTTTGATGTACATGTAGGCAAAATTGGGATGACTCGAAAGAGCAGAGTTTTCAGAGAGAGCCAACTTGCAAAAGAACTTAAAAATTTCATAGATTTTGAAAATCACATTCTCGGTGATTCAAATTATAGGTTAAGGAAAAATCTCATAACACCATTTACAAGCGAGGAGCTGTTGACAAGTGAAGAAATTAAGTTCAATGAAATGCACTGGAAGGCACACACTTATATTAGTCGAGCATTTGAATTGTTGAGGGAGCGTTTCAAGAAATTAAATCACTTGGATGTTAGTAAAGAAGAATCTATTGACACTATTGTCTATGCTTCCTGTGTTTTACATAATTTCATAATACTCCATGAAGGCTGTTCTGAAATTAAGCATGAGACTATAATTTGTGATGATGGCATCATTATTGATAGAGAAATTGTTAAGACTGCAGTTGAGAAGCGTCAGTTTCTTTGTAACTATATTAATTTTATAGACAGCTGTTAAATATTAGCTTAATTCCAACTATTATCTCTATGATATTTTTATACAAAATTAGGATCCTTTGATTGAGTGTAATTTGATTTGATATGGGTGACCAATATTTTTGTGTCTGTTTTATTACTAGTGTTTTGTGATGGGCAAACCCCTGTCACATTTAAAACAAGGAATATTGGCCAATGATTGCAATTTCTTATAATAAACTCTCTCATCTTTTAAGGTAGATGCCTGAAAAGATACAAAAGCTTATTTTGTAAATAGATGTTTGTATATGGGTTATCAAAATATCTCACGATGTGAATGCGCTACTGTATTGTATCAATGCATCAGGCGAGATCGGGTATTACCGCAGCACTCTATGCTGTGGCATTGAATTGAATTTATTAAAATTCTAATACTACTGTATAATTTAGTTTTAATATTCATGTATTATTTGAAAATAAATGATTGCAATTTTCAGATGGCAGTTTCGTGTTATTAATTTGCATAATATATTTTTTATTTTTGTGACTGTCTTAGCTTAGTTTACCACTAGTGGTCTTGCAATAGTTGACATACAAGTGGAGTTGAGGAGTCATAGCTTCTATTGATTTGTCAGCTGTGACCTAGTAATACTTTAGTTATCTATTGATGTTATATATTTCAATTCCATAGTAATATATAAAAATATTCAATAAACAGTGGTAGAGCCCGCAACAATATCTGTTGTACGAAAGGGCCGTCCTCAACCTCCGGCTGGCGAGGCCTTGACCGGTGAAATTTCACGACCTCATAAAAGACAGCCATGAAGTAGAAGTGTAATTTCAGTCCTCTTCCATCTTTCCTTATTAGGAAAGAATGGGAAAGGGGAAGAGGACTTGGAGGGTATGAATAGGAGAAAGAAATATCCTTTTTCCTGTCTATCCCCTTTGTTCATTGAAGGTAAGCAATGCATCTGCCACTCTGCTTGTTGCGGTCCCTTAACATCAGGTGACCCACTTGCTTGTTTGCCACCTTCTTCCATTAAAAATATTTCACCAACAAAGTTCACTCATGTGTATTCACATATTTGATTTAAAGTAGTTCCATATATGGAATTCGCAACTGTCTCAGGCATGGATACAAAAATTCATGTGTTTATTTGATGGCAAGCTTTATTGTGTATTTATACAGTTAGTACACAATGTGCACAAAAAGGGGTAAGACGAAATGACCTCTGGTTTTAGCCACAGTTATAACAGAGGCATCAGTAAGTTTCATAGTACACTGCTATTTTCATAGAAGGCGGCAAACGAACAACATTGCACATGGGATTTCAGAAGACAGATAAGGAGTGCAGTGGCAGTTACTTTTTCGTTTTTCTATAATAGTAGGCACTACTATTTCTCCACAGGATATGTCGACTTATTGAGTTTTAGGTATGGTCGTTACGAAACGTAACCAGTTATTGAAACTATCTATTCACACAATAGCGGGTAGCGGGTTATTGCAGTCCGACGAAACTGGCCGGTTTACGTTTTACGTACAAAGCGATGGAGGGAAATCGTTTATTCGGCTATGTTCACTGCGCCTCGGTAACGCGAGTGAGCGAGCGCACGAGTAGCGAAAATTGCTGCGGCCGGGTACCAATCGCTTTGTCTCTTTCCCACGCACCTGTACGCTGCACACAACAATAAAGCTTCCCTGTGAAACGGAAACAATCTTTCATTCGTTACGTTTCGTAAAACAATCTAACAAAGCCGCTATTAAAATAGAGTGCTTCGAAAACCGCTATTGATTTTCGATAGTTTCGTTTCGTTACTCAAAAAAAACTCGCTATAATCCACCGCTATTGAGTTTACTTACAGGCTAGGCAAGTATAGATAAATATATAGATAGTAAAAGATTTTTGGGTACATTGAAATAAAAGATTAAAGAATATTTAAATTGTTTTATTTAATATAAAGTATATAAATAATACATGATCTTGAAGTACAATATTCTTCTTCTGAATGAAAACTGAATGTTTCGTGTATTTTTATACACATTCTCAATATTTATTATTATAAAACATATAAACAATTCTTTTTACAACATTTAAGAAAAGCTTTTAAAAATTCACAATTAAACTATAAAATAATTTCTATATTTTTTTAGGAAATAAAAGATAGATACAAGCAATTTTGACTTAACTTTAAACTTTGTTACGCGGTGGGAACACTTCTAATTTTTTTTTATAATCTCTGGTGGTTTTTTTCAGCCTAGTGTTGGGAATCTCATTTAAGATTAACTAATAAAATTTTTAGGAGTAAAAATAGGAGACATCGAAGTACTTATAGTATATCGACGAAATTTTTGATAAAAAAACAAATTATTAAATGTAAAATAAAAAAAAACCTCATACGTGGCGGAAAAGGGACGCAAAATTATAAATGGAAATAAAATACATTGACAGTCTTACAATATGTGGGTTTGTCGTCTATATACAATGTGGATTGAACCAACCTCGTGGAGTCAATTTTGATTTAGTAAAAACAGAAATTACAATACAACATGATATTTAACATCTATTATAACTCTTGTTGTATCCTAAAATACATTAGGCACTAAATTGGCAACCTACAAGGCACTATGCAATCAGCACAGCAATTTATTCTATAATCATAAATCCATATTTAAAACAAATGTAAAGTTATTGATCAAACATTACAGGCCACAGCTGTTTGAGCTAGTACTGCTTCGCAATATTTTATATATGCTTGAACTATCATATTGTGATACACGAGACATTGCCAATGCAAACACGAGTTCACTTAGTGTCCAGTGGGACTATGTCGACCACAATGTCCTAGTCCTAGCTTCCTTACTTTATATACATATACACTTCCTTACTTTACATTATATACAACATGGAATGTAAAAAATGAATATTTAATACTGCTCTGATATCATGCCTCACGGTATATCAGATAGAATTCTCGCTTGAGTTGACTCTGAACTGTTATAGTTGCGGCTGTCTTTGAGTTTAAGCTGCCGTCTTCAGAATAACACAAGTTCCGAGTCCCACTTTAGGTTCTCTTCACTTTAAGCGTTAATTTTTTGTAATAAATCAGTTCTAAATCAATTTAAATATCATTGTTTAGAAACAGCATTAAATATTCACACAATATTCTCATTACAGATCATAAAACTATTTCCATATAAAAGTAACAAGAAACAGTTTTACGACATGTATTGGTTTAAAATACTGAAGGAAATTGTTCCTATCGTTAAGTTATATCTAAATGCAATTTTACACTGCTCAAACAAAACAGAGTCGTCACAAAGAATAAAAATGTCCTCACGACCATATCGCCCTAGGTATAAACATCTTCAGGTGTCTAACCGGTCGGCGTCCTAACCATCCAAATCACGATCAGTTCATCATACACAACTTTTAAAGCAGATACATGCGATTCGATCAAGGTCTTCATATGTGAAGACTGGTCGCTAACTCTCCTATCTTCGTATATGACACGAGAGCGATGTATTTACAGTAAATAAGAAAATCGTCACACCGTCCTAGTCCGAGCCAGCCGGCAACACTTGGCACTACGCACTCGTATCGTCACTATCACTTCGCGATGGAACCGTACACAGTTTGTTGTCGGTTTCAAATGTAAGTCTTTTTAACTTTCTGTAGCGTGCCGCACTTGAGGTCCTTGTCGAGGGATTCGGTGGAGTTCCTCAAGTCGAGCGACCGGTCCTTGCCGAGCTCTAGGTGCAGGTTGTCTTGTTTGACCAGCGGCCCAACGTTGGCCACCATGTTGACGTTCTTGGACCTCGGCGGCATGTACCCGGAGTTCACATTCAGTGGAGTCTCCAGGGGACTGAGCCTGAAACAAAAATGGGATAAATTTGATAATTCTGATGTTAATGCTGATTTATTTGGATTTGACAAAATTCAAAATGTGAGCCAAACAATGATTAATTTATACTGTTTCGATAAGAGCTCGAAGCAATTTACATTGCCTTCTATTTTTTTGCCGTAGAGCTAGAATTTTTGAATGACTGTATAAAATCCTATCCGTCTCCCGCCCGATTCGTGTTCTTGAAAAAATAACTATACAGAAAGAAGTATATAAAAGTAAATATGCAAAAAAAAACGGGGAAGGTCCCAAAAATTTATAGCCTATAACCATCTACGGATGATTATTTATAGCCTCATAATGACGTGTTCAGTTAGTTTTCAAGTGATACACGTTTAGAAAAAAAAAGATTTACCTGTTTAAGTGATTGTGTTGTTCATTGAAGGGCGACGTGTCGGCAAAGAATGGATGCCGGAACCTTCTGGAGAACAGATATCCGATGACGAAGCCCAGCATGAGTGTGACGAGGCAGGAGGCCACGACGGCCGTCAGCAGCGCCTGCGCGCTGTAGATGTTGCCGTCGGCCGCCTCCACCGTCAGCAGGTCTACAACAAATTGTTTACATTATTGCATAAGTGGCTTGCTTCGATTGCTGAAGTATCACGACTGTATGGATTAGCTACACGTAGAAATATTAATACTTTATTTGCACCAAATTAAACAATAAAAGACAAATTGACCTACGAATATTTGAAGTACAATAGAAAGCAAATATGATTAATTTACACTTGACTTTCAACAGAATTCCCTGTGCTGTAGGATTGGATGATTAGTTTTTCTATAGCTCTAATATGGACAAAGACGAGGAAGGGATGGTAGACTGCATCTGTGCCACATCAAATACGATACGAAATGTAGAATTTTATATTTATGTACCCTGTGAGGTGGTACCCTGGATGAATCGGTTCATTCGTGTGCAGCTGCTGAAGTTGACAACTGGGCCCAATTAATCGCCACGAGCACAATGACAATACATTATTACCTAAAGGTTTCCTTGTTAAATTTATAGTTGATAGATTATTTTCATTTACACCCCTAATATTTTATTTAAAGCCACAGCGAAGCGTGGTCGGGCGGTGATGTACCTGTTTCATGTTTATGATTGTTGATTGCCTTGTCTTCGGAGACGATGTTGGTTTCGACGACCTCAATGAGTATTTCGTTGCGCACGTCGTCTTGCGGGCCGGGGTCGGCGGGCTGCTTGGCGCGCCTCTCGGGCAGGAGTGCGGGCAACTTGTTGCACACCTCTGTCTTCCCGTGTTCCACGTTTTGTAGGAACCGTTCGGGATTCGGGAACTGCCGGTTGCCCACCCACGAACACTGCTGCTGTTTAGAATCCCACGCGCAGTGCGGGTCTTGTAACGCGACGCATTCTCTGTTCATTGAATTTTATTGCTTAGATATAATGCACAATATGTTATCACACTAGAGACTTAGTGATTACAGTTACATTATTATTTATAACTTTAGTCGTATTACTAGGAAGTGTTGATTAACAAAGTTAATTCTGAATAAGGCTTCAAAGATATGTACAAGAACCGCTCAGTGGCGTTTGCTTGACTAGATTATAGGCCCTTAGACCTATCGGAAATAATAATAATTCACCCACCCATAGATGTAAAATACCCACTTCTAATACAATGGTATTTATCGTATTGGACTATGAATGGACTTGATTGAATTTTATTATTAAAAAAAAAACAAATTAGTAGTAGTGACTAACACTACGCTTATCGTACAAGATGATAAGACACTCCCTTGTACTGATATTGTTTTAACAAGCAATATATTTGTAGAGTAACAATTAAAACGAAAATAATGGTTGTATTAGTTTTTATCTCTGTGATTACACGAGTTTTAGAATAAAAAAAACGTAGGTAGACTGTTTATTTTGCGATAAATAACTAGATATTGAAGCGTAAATATGAAATTGTAAATTTTTAATTTATATGTGTTCGTGGTCTGGGTAAGTAGGACTAAGATTTAGGGAAGTTTAGTTTTATAACTGATCAAAATATAGATATATTTTAGAAGTCTGAAGTAGAAATTAAAACAGTCAAATTTTTACCTGCACGATAGAACGTTGGTGCAATGCGAAAGCGAAACACCCTTAACGATATCTCCCGACGCGACGATCAGTTTCTCGGTGGTGAGCGCGACGTGCATTTGCTTAATGGGCACACCGGTCGGCAACACTTGGACCTCCGATATGACTGCAGTCCTCACAGGATTCCTGCTGTTTTCATCCACACTGGAGTCGAAGGAGCCATCGTTGGCAGCCACATTGACGGCTTTTATGACCCTCCCGTCATCAGTACCTATGTACATGACGTCATATTTGTTCCCATTCATAGCTTGCACCTGAGGATGGATGGCGATCGCCGAAAAACGGTACTGTAGACTAACTCGAATTAGTATCGGTCGCGCCAAAAACGACGGGACCGCTTTCTCCATTAGAGGATGAATCTTTATGAAGTTGACACCGGAGTCTGGCAGAGTTCGACTGTCCTCAACGCAGGATCCGGGTCTCGGTTGTGGTACTTTTTCTTTCTCTAGCGGCAACCAGTTTGAGTTCATGCTCTCTTGCCCTTTGAACGGTCCATCAAATGCGTCCAAGATGTCTCTCATGGCGAACGCGCAGACAGCCGAACCTCCTATCGCATTCTGTGGTGTTGTGAATACTGCATAGATGATGTCGTTCCTAGTATTGCCGCTGCCGTATATTCCGTTGATCAGTTCAGTCGTTGCCTCTGCAAAAGGTAATTAAATTTGTTTCTTGCAATTGTATGACTAATTGTTATAGTTTTAAGAAAAATGAGATTATTCAAGAAATTCAGAGGAAATTATTACTTTCCATTATTTTTGTTGATAGTTAAAAAGTCAATATTTAAAATAATGTACATACAGCGAAGAAGAATTAATGTCAGATGACGATATCATCTCCATTACTTAATTATCTTAAACGCGCCTGATGTACCTAATGCACGCTAAGTGTACTCAACAACCCAGATGCATATACAAGTTCAAAAGTGATGAAAGAATAAATACATGTATTGCTTGGTGGTTGTCAATTTGTGAAATAAATATATCCGAGGATCAAACTTACGTATTTCATCGAAATAGAATGGGTATTCTCCGGGCACGGAACAATTGAGTCGTGTTTTCAAGAAGGAAGTCCATCGCTCGCTGAATGTGTGCGGACCGCCCTTGTCGTTCAGACAGACCCTGGCAACACGCGAGTACACCGCCTGCAAGATAAAATTGCGTGTCACAAAAACAAGTCATTATCGCGCAGCTGCGAAATACAATATCTATATCGTGTTTTTTAGAATTGACGTTAGATAGAAGGGCACTGACCTTTCCGCAGTTCATATATTCTACGGCGGTCTCTCTGTAGAAGAAGTAAGCGTGGCTGGTGGACGCGATTGCGCCGACGAAAGACGGATCGTTGAGTATTCGGAGATCCGAGCGCTCGGTCTTGACCGGCTCGCGGTAGATTAACGGGTCCGTGCCGGAGAAGTCAGACGCTGTCGCGGTGTACAACTGACCGTCTGGAAAATTATTATCATTTATTTAATAACAACAAATTATTCTTCATTAAATTATTTATAACACATAACTCGTAATTGTGGAACTGTTTTCCTTTTGTTCTACTTAAAATTGTAATGAGTTCAGAGATGTATTAAGAATGTGAGAACTAAAATATATATATTTTTTTAATTACATATTCTACCTAAAGATTTCAGTGAATGCACACCTAATTTAGATGACGTAAATAAAAGTTACGATAAATTGCCTACATGTATTATATTTTTTGTGATCATTTAATGCGTTCAATGTGCTTTTACATAATGAACGTGTACTGGACCGCCACGGTGACTTGGCCTCTTTGTGGTTAAGTTGTGAGTTATAAGAAAGCGTATTAAGTGTAACGGTGTAGTCAATTTGAAAAGTCGTGCGCGCTCCGCTTTAGGTTTGTGGTCACCTCATTGTTATTTGAGCTAGATAAGTTTTCGTATAGCCTCGCTTTTCCTGATTTAATTAGGGAATGTATTAATTTTTGCCCATTTTTATTTATCGTACGTTTCCACAAATTTTAACGACACATATCTATTTAAGATCAGAGACACTGATACTGGAATGAATTCAGCAACATTTTTTATCAAAATATTTTGTGTAATCGTACAAATTGGTAAGGCATGTCGAAAAGCGTTAGCAAAACTCTACATCATCTAGCATGTAGGTACTTTGAATATATTTATTTAAAGACTCGAATTTACTGTGTTTTTGTTTTTGTAAATAGATGTTCAAATTATTTCGTAAATTAAATGTCGTTTCAAGTTCACATATTCGAAGGAATATCGTTAAAATTTACTATAATGGGACGAGGGGCGATCTACTGAGAATATTATCTTAGAAGTTAAACGTTATATACAATTAAACTGAACTGCATACGAGCGGCTTACTGTAGCGGTGGTAAATTACCGTCGCCATTCGGGCAGGTGGTGTTCATGTCGGCCTATAGTTAAGGAATCTACGTTACTTCGGTAAACAGCAATGGGTGCGTACTTACTCGTTGTCCTAGGTGATCGTCAAATACGATCCGATGCGAAAATATCAAGTAGTTGTTGTAAGTATTTGTGGCCTACATCGTCGCTATAATCAGACGCGCGTCAAGAATTGCTCGCGTCATGTCGCTTAGTTTCGCACCTAGGACCTCGGGTCAGGTAGGGGCAAATTACGCTTATTAAGATTTAGTTCTTTCATTTTAATATAAATATTTAAACTCTTCTTAACGACTCTCTTTGTAAGATACATTCAGTTAAGTACATAAGTCACTGTATCGATACAAGCGTGGCGCACACAGCGCGTCGCCATGTTCAATGGATATAAACTATTTAAATAACTAATTACACAACATACTACTGAACCTGAGTTCAGTGATGGTACAACGATGTTCTTGTAAAGTGTACAAATAGTGTGTTTTCGTCGTAATAATTAAATGAGTTTACCGAACATAGCTTCGTCTCTCGCTGTAGAAACAATGATGCATGCTGGGAGGTGAGACATCAGAGGTACGTCGCATTTCATGCGAGTCTCATGTTATTGCGCACGCGTAGTATTAGTTTTTAAATTGAAGCTGATAATATTTTTATAGTCACAACATAGTAACAAATTACGACAAAACTGCGGAAGTACAAAGCATTACTCATACATATGTTGTAACAGACTCTGTACTTGATTAAATCATTAATAAAAACAATAAGCTCTGACTGTGGTCAAAGGTGGCTTTGACCACAGTCAGAGCTATGTAACATCGTTATATTTTAGTTAACACAACAATGTTGCTAAAAGGACAACTAAATAGGGTCTGTCTGCGATATCGTATCAAAAACGATGATCGGCAGCAGAACCAAGGTAACTGGCACTGAATATATCTAATAATCCCCTAGAATTGGTAAACTAAAGTGGTAATGGATAGGAAGGTCGAAGGGTCCAAGAGGTTCTAGAACGACACCCACGTACAGGATCACGTAGCGTAGGTAGGTCGCTCACAAGTTCTGTTACGCTGCCTCAGTCGGTCGCATTCGAAGATGGCCACCGAGGGATTTTTAAGCGAGTACAATCTTACAACAACAAACTTTCAAGCAACAAACTTCCAAGTATTGACCGTGGTATCAACTGAAAGATGAAAATTAAATTTTCGCTTACCAGTGAATAAAGAAGTGGAGTTGTGCTCTGGATCATAGGGGCATCGTCCGGAGCCGTCGAACTCTTCCACGCGGTGGTTCTGCCGTGACGTGTCGTACCGTCGGCAGAGCGGCTTGAAGGCGTTGGTGCCGCAAACCAGCAGGCGGCCGTGCGCGCGCGCGACCACGCGCGGGTAGTTCTGGCACTCGTCCGCAGACTTGCCCTTCAGCTGGCATAGTTCTCTGTGAGCGTCTGTTGACTGCCATTCTAGACGCTAGGGACAAATTAGACGTCTTTTTAAGTTAAAGGTTATAATTATTATATTATTTACTAGTTAGAATATAAGTAACAGCAAAAATAGTCAAATAAGAGATACAAAAGAGGTCACGTTTTCCTCGTTGCCGGTGAAGGGCGCGTACATAAAAATAACAATTATATAAGAAGTGATTGTGGCGAATAAATTGCATATTAATTCGAGAAGTCATTGAAAATACTGGTTTGATTGTAGCGAGAAACGCGCATATGCATCGACTTTCACAAGCGGCCGCGCCGACACGGTTCACTTGAAATCGCCTACAGGAAGTCGACGAAGCTGCGAGACATTTTTAATGCGAAACCTCACGAGGCCCTTGTACAAAACTGTCAGTTATATTAACTTGAAATTATTTTAAAAGATAAGGTCAATACAACGATCTAGGTAAAATACAAAGGAGTAAGTTAATATTAAAACATAGCTCATTCGGCGGCGACACCGGAAAACAAAGTTAGCTAGTTTATTATAGTATTATATACATGAATGGTGGAATAAATTGGTTATTGCAAAAATCACAAGTGACGCCTAAATTTAATGTAGAACAAATTGACGACAATATTTATTTCGTTTTATCGTATATGTAACGCAACAAATACCAAAGATCTTGCGTCATTAAATTATATTGAGTACAATTATTAGCTTAATTTGTATTTTCGTTGCTCTCATATGCTTATTTTGATAATTAATGGCATATAATATTCTTGCATAGCTAATTTAGTTAATAATTACGATAGTAGAATATATTATTATGAACCTCCTATGAACGTCCGCAACACTGGAGGAGCTGAAGGTGCAGCCTTTGAGGCTAGAATACATACTGATAGGGTCCTGAAAGTTAATTTCACTGTACTTACAACTGATATAAAATTAAATACAATTTCAGTAGAAATTCAACGTTGACTTTTTACAAAAATATTATTCAAATGTAAACAATTACTCGGACTTGTATAACAGACCAACAAATTCTCCCAATTTTATACAGAACCGGGTAATGGAAGGATCGGTAACGAAATATGGTTTGTGACGAGTGAAACTTTACCAATATCTGGCCGAACATGGCGCAGTGCCAGCCAACTCGTTGCCGGCCTTCTGTGTATTTGGTATTTTTATGCGTATTTTGCGATGCCATTAATTTTGTCCGATATTAAACTATGCTGTCGGTTCTGACGATGTTATAAATTCTGTATTGGCTACATCACAGCAACCAAACGACGACCTGTGTCAGAGCGCCCGACTTATAATATTCAAGTCAACGTTCGATTCCGAAAATTCTTATGTAAAAATCACTTGTTTAAAGTTCTCGGTTTTCGGCTTATTAAGAACAAACTTAAACCCATCAAGAACATACGTTTTCGCGTTCATATTATAATGCTAACTAATATTCTGGCATTAATCGATTTTCGAATTAAACACTTGCAAATAACCGACCAATGTTTTTTGCTACAGTTCGTACCTCAAGGCCTTTATGAATCTAATCTATAAGAGCAATCTAAACATTGAGATGGCTTTTGTGGCGGGCGGAGGGAAACTACTTGGGACCCCACACTTATAGGAGTCCCGCTTTTCCGCATTTTGTGAAAGGTTAATAATTCTGCTTTCCCCATTGGGTAAAGTGCTTCGTGAAACCCTTTCGTTTATTACTTCGAAAGATCTATACTTACAAGTGTGTGTATGCCACTTTAATAGCGGCGCTACATGCAAAATATATATAGATAGTTATTTCTTTTACTTAAGAACTCTAATACAAGTGGTAAAGAATACTGCCACATTACGACGTTACGTAAAGGCTCTCCTAACTAATATTACAAATGCGAATGCAAGTTTGTTGCGCTTTTACGCGTAAACTCAACCTCAACCGATCATTATGAAATTTTGCACAACACTGTCAAGGGTACAGAAAAGAACACCTTTATCCCGAAAAAACTTCCCATGGGGTAGATAAATATAATCGGTCGCCATGGTAATGTATGACATGACATTTACAACTTTATGACCGTTTGTTAGTCATGCCATACGTTACCATGGAAACCGCTAACAAGTTTTTGAATGTCAAAAAATTGTTATCGGTTTCCTATAAATGCCAAGCAATTATACGCGTAATTAAGTTAGTAAGGAGAAAAACTTCCAGCGAGTAAAATGAGAAAGCGATGCGTGCGACGCGCGGGACACATCTAGCCAAATAATTAATTACTCGGTATTTTTGACTAAAATAACTCGCCTGTACCCATGTTTAATTTGTCATATTCTTTAACAATTCAAGTTTTTTTGTGTGCCAAGTTTAAATAAATAAATAATAACAATCTTTGACTAATTTTTCTATGCACTCTAACTTTATCACCTCGAAGGTAATGTAAGAGCAATGTGACCTACATTGCTAGTATAACTAAATAATAAATAAGGTAACAACAATTTGCATACAATTTTAATTTAATCTAAAAACTTATATTGCTTCGTGAATAAGAACTAGGTGAATTA
This sequence comes from Papilio slateri, assembly GCA_018246275.1. Lineage (NCBI taxonomy): Eukaryota > Metazoa > Arthropoda > Insecta > Lepidoptera > Papilionidae > Papilio > Papilio slateri. The sequence continues at coordinate 14,151 of DWTW01000103.1, forward strand.
TCGCGTGCGTGTTCATCAAAAGTGTAATGTAACTTTAGCAATTCGCTCAAACAGTGCATTGTGTCGCGCGACACAGGGACACATCGTTAGATGTTAACCCACAGAAGACTATTTGTTATACAACTTGTAACAAGGTGTATGATTGTCATGGTAAATACTGGACTTTTTTCGGTTGGTAAATTTTGTAGGTATAAAAATGTTTATAAAACTAAGTTTAGGATAGTCTTAAAGGATGGCTCATGGACAATAAGTAGTCTATAATTGGATTGAAACCAATGTTTCTACTGTAGAGTTATTTTTTTCTATAGACAAAATGTATGGACTTTTTGTCTTAGTGAAGAAGTGACACGTTAATGGTTGACCGTTTGACGTTTAAAATCCCAGATGAATCATAGATTTGTACCACATAAAAAGGGTAGAATTTGTACCTGATGGTATGTAAATCGACAGACGAATTCCCCTTTAAATTTTAGGCCTGTATAAACGAAACCTTACACAGAACGATTTATAAATAATCGTTTATTAAAAAATTAAGTTATAATACGTATAAAAAATAAATCAGTAATTTCTATTTACGTATATAAATAGTTTTAATTGGCATGCGTTTAACATGTTCGATATTAAATCATTATTAAGTACATTTATCGTTACAATAATACGCTCAGAGCGACTTTATCGATACTCCGCTGCACGTTTGTATAAAATGATGCGCGAAACGTTTATTTAAATCCTCCTTGCCTTGCAAATACTCGCAGTGGCTACAATCACGGCTGCAGCGAATTCCGCGTATATTAATGTATGTTGCGAACAAACACAATCATGCATGTAGGTAGCGTACACTGATGAATCACATTCCTATATCCATTCATCATTTACATTGTGATAGACGTAAAATTCTTGCTTTAATCGTAATATGTTTTATAAACAAGGTTTAGGTAGTAAAAATAGCAATGAAAACAATTCAGCAGAAGCTTCGATTGCCTCATGAATGGCTCTGGTTGTAAAACGTTGAAAGTACGACGACCCCAAAGAATACCTACGTATAGTAGACTTATTTGCACTACTTTTGTGATTCGACAGGTCTGTGAAGTAGTTAGAGGTCATACTGTATTCCTATCCTATGTTTCTCCATTCTTCTTTTAACTACTTCTCCCTTATATCAAATCCAGTGATAGTGGCTATTATTATAACTTGACAAAACGTGGGCCCATGACTTACCACGAACAACGCGAACTTGCAGCTAAGTTTTACCGAAATCAAGACAATTAACAAATCAAGCAATATTATCCCTTTGCACTCGAGAGGTGACGCTCACTCACCATGCGGTGTGCTACCGCAACTCGAGACGTGACTGTCGCTCACCACTTGGCTTGCTGCGGTAACTCGATACGCGGGACTACTTGTTTTCGTTTACTTTCTTCGACGCGGGTTTTTATGCTCTTTCTATCTAATCTTATGAAGTATAAACGAAAATGGAAATGAGATTTTCTTATCTGGGATTAGTCCGCAACCACGAACCGGACTGCATTTTCGAACCTGACGGTCGCGGCAGAGACACTACTGAATTTAAAGTTTTTGATCCCAAAAAAAAATGGAACATAATTCTGAATTAATTGTTCGATGGGTTACAGCCGGGTCGATGCCTTCGATGAAGCACATTGAGCACAGCGGGCGAAACGAGAGCCGCGCCGCGGGAGTGGTCCCATCAATCGAGTCATCGGTGTGGGACCCGCGCTTTAATTTATTTACTTGCGCTTCAGTTTTTATTACGCGATAACTCCTAAGGTATTCATTTAAATTATAATGATATAAAGGATTATCATAATGTACACGAGATACTTAAGGTAACTAACGTATTTATGTTGATAAGGATTAATACTTTATCCGTCTAAATAGCTTTCCAATTACCACATTTTACGTGACCATTTCTTTAGATGTTAGAATGGGTATAGTTCTTTAAAGATAGATATCGCAGTTTTTTGTAGATCTTTTTAAGATATACAATGCTGTAGTACAATATTTCGAACTATCTCGTAAGGTTTAGCCAGCGTTTGCAATGTAAGCGCGCATAAATATGTGTCTTACATCACTTTATAAATCTTTGAAACTCTCGGCTCTCCTCTACTATAATATGCATGTATTACACACATAAACCTACCTTCTTGAATCACTCTGTCTATTGATGAAAACCGCATTAAAATCCGTCGCGTAGTTTGAAAGATCTGAGCGTACAGACAGCGGGAAGTGACTTTGTTTTATACTATGTAAAGATATTCATACATCTTTGACAAAAAATAATTATTAATGACGACTTGTCTCTATTAGAAATCTATTAAAATACACAAAGTCACACATAAGGAGGAATATTAAAGAGGAAAGTAGATGACAAGACACTCCGATATTTACCTAGTGAGCGAGATCGAATCGGAAATAATGTGATCCACAGAACCAATGCAGGTGACATTGCCGGTAGCAATGGGCTGGGCCATATTACTTGTCACAGATTTATCTCGACAACCTTCCCTCTTACATTCTTGATCCAACGAATTTTCAGTTTTTCAACCCCTTTCTCAATTTTAATCGCAACATTCTCTGCTCCAAGATGAGTCTTTTTTTTTATAAAAATACATTTTTATATTTTTATAGGATAATTCGGCAAACGAGCAGCGGTATTTTTTTAGAAGTATCCGTTTCATAAGTCGTCCGTCGATAATTAAAACTTGACATATTGAGAAATGTTTAAAGATTATAAAATAAAAAAAAATATCATAAATTCTCAGTGAAAGGTGGCTGAACCTTGTACTTTCCGTTGACACGAGCCAGCCTACAAAACCAGTCTTTTGCCGCGAAGCCTAGATTGTCTCGCGAAACATTTAGACATTTCGTGAACTGTCTTATAGTGTCATATTTCTTATCTACAACATACACCTGAGATTTTTATCACATGACATCAAAAACATTGGAATGCCACGCGTAGCTTTTTTATTTTTGCTATCGTCCCCATGAAATAATTATATGCTTCTATATTTGAAGTATAGATTTATTGATAATTAAATAGTTAGAGGGTCGAAATGTCCTGGAATGGCAGCTATGCAGCGTAGGTAGACCTCCCACAAGATGGACAGACGATCTGGTCCAAGTTGCGGGAGTTCACTGGATGAGCAGGGGACGGGATCTTTGTGGAGGTCAATGGGGCAGGCCTCAGTAAACAAGTGGACGACTAATACGAATTGATTAAAAGTGAATAAAAGTATAAATTACATATTACAACTAGGTATGCACAAACAAACGCAAGTAAAAAAAATCCTACCCCTTCTTGGCGATCTAACAAATTTGAAAAAATATACCATTGCCGACGCGTCAAACGTAGATTTACATTTAGCTCGGTCCATCTGCTTATACACATTACATGTTCGTAGCGTACCGGTGTGACATGCCATGGATCTTTCCGGTATGTTTCTCTACGACTACCAGCAATGCCACCTATTTTTAGAATATTTTTTTCTTAGTCAGAAGGACACCATGCTTTCTACTACATATTTGTCAAGTACCACTGACTGACTGACTGACTAACTCAACTCATCGTTTCACAGCCCAAACTACCACAAACAAATTAGTGCAATTAAAATTGCAATTTTGAAATCTTTATCACATGTTTTTATAGCCAGTAAAAATCCAGTATGAAAGGATTTTTGAAAAAATAATGATTTTAAGGGGAGTTTTTGAGGGTAAGATGCTAAAAAAAATCTCAAGAAGGACCAAATAGATTTGAAAAAAATTCTTACATTCACGAGAACAATTATTAAGAAGGTAATTGACATCACGGTACGACCCTTAAGAGCCGAGCATAAAAAAAAGGAACGTTAAGCGAGAAGGAAATAACAGCACGGGCGAGGTATGCGATACAACGCCGGGGGCAATGAAACGGATTTCTGAAGTTGATGCGTTTTGCATAAGAGGGCGCTATACTTAATCATATATTATCTTTTGTTGTACACACCAACTCATGAGCTGTAACGGTCGGAGTGCGTCTCGCGCGCTTTCGGAATTAAACAAGTTAACAAATCTGCGCGTTTTATTTAATAGACAACATTTTCGCACGGACAATTATATGTTGTATTATGTAGAGTAGGTTGTGGCGTAAGTCCTGCAGTATACTGCAGGAAAATGAAACTACCCATTAGTTTTTACAAAAAAGTTATTTGATTTCGATTTGATTAAACGACACGGCGGGAAAAACGGCGGGGCACAGCTAGTTCTTTCATTAAAATTATCTACATTTCTCTGTAAGATAATGAGATAGTAGATACATAGTCTGAGTTAAACGTTATGCACAAGAAAACATGTGGTCTCTTATCGAATTCAATAAGGCTTTCGTTGTATCTTTTATTGTATAATAAAGTTAACAGTTCACTTTACTTTAGCCTATAAAAATGTTGATTCACTTAAAATAAATTAACATTATCTAGTTGATTAGAACACGTTCTCAAATTACTATTGGACCTTCATTATTTATAGCAGATTACAAAATCATTGATTCTATCGAAGTCGAGATAAACAATAGCTATACTTCATTAAAGCAGCGAGATTGTTAGTTCTGTACAACCAATACGACGCGAGTTTCTATAGCTTACTCTACGCGAAGTACGGACATTTTTTTTAACTATATAAATAAAAATGAATTACAGAGTGTACGTCCGTGCATAACTTCACAATGATTACATCTGTTGACTTTTTTTTGGTTGTATTTGTAATTGCTAGGACAAGGTTTATATAAAATAAATCATATGCAAAACTGGAAAATAAGCCCCGTCGCCATTACAATGTGCGGTCACCCGGTCGCGAGCTGATATATTTAACATAGTATAATTTGAATGTACAGTGAGTCCAATTACAAAAACTTCCTGAGAGGATAATAAGAATCGATTGCGTGTGAAGATTTAAGATGAAAAATGAAATTCAAAACGGGTTCAATCTCATCCAGTTTCGCCAAAAAAGTATACGCAAGTATTTTTAATTAGTCTGTGCTCTAAACAATAAATATTTTGCCACGCCCGCGCGCCTAAATGTAAGCTGTCATTAATTTTCACGCAATTTTATGGTATTACAGCCGCAAGTTGATTATGCGCTGGGACATTGTCGAATTTACATTCACGTGACGTCATCGGTAACTAAAAAGTATAGCTAACAAAATAATTCTAATAGTTAATTTTATTCATTTATAATTATGGAATTATTTCTGTCAATAAGATGGGGCTTAATAGAGTCAGAGATAGAACATATCAGAGATATCTCTTAAAAATGAAACCAAATATTGTTTTCTGATAAAAGTCTCTTAGTAGTCCTGATAAAACACTGTTAATGAGTGTCTTTTTATTATCCGATGTTGATTCCCATGCTGTGATAAAGAATTTATACTACCTTGGTATGCATGTTAATATTTTTGATATCAACATGTCGTCATCAATGTTTTAGTTAAGATTATTGAAGCTCATTCTCAAACTTATTATGACAGCAATAAGAACAATAGCAGCAAACAAGTATTGATAATAATATATTTAATAAGAGTTTTATTTTTGCAAATATAATGAATCGAAACACAAATAAACACTTGCCTATATTGTATTAACCTCTATTACAAAGCAGATTTTGGCTTGCGTGAACGTTGGTTGCCTTGCCTGCTATTTGCGGGTTCGGCTAACGTTTTTCGTTTCATTATTCGTGAAAAAAATAAAAAAAACCTCCTGAAACCCAATGGCAGCCCCAGCTACTTCTGCGTTTCGTCTGATGAGTGAGGTGCCGAAGACCTAATCCCAGCCCTCTTCCCCTATCCTATCCTTTTCTCATAGGAAAGGATAGGAAGGGAAAGGGGACTTGACGGTGGAGGGGATGGACAGGAAAAGGTAGTATCTGTTTATCGCCTTCTCTGTCCACGAAAAGGTAGGCAACGCATCTGCAACTCATTATCTTGTTGCAGATGCCTATAGGTGGCGTTCACTTGATATAGGGTGAACCGCTTGCTCGTTTGCCGCCTTCTATTATAAAAAAAAATCAAATACTCTTTGAAGTGTAACATTGTGCGAACAGTGTCTGGTCTAGGAACTCTGGTGGAAGTCTGGTGTAGGAACGGCCGTAGCTGTAACTGTCGCTTACAGATTACGTCCAATTTTCTCAAGAAAATACACGACTGCGTAGGCGTGGACCCGACGGAGACAAAATTGAGGGATTACATATGAATGCATCGGAAAAGCAAAGCAGGATAGTGTAACAATACGTTGATATATTAAAACAAATCTAAAATTAGACAGCCCTCTACACCATCTTGATGGTTGCCATTGTACAACTGTACGATTTTTGCGCAACTTTCTGCCTCGCTTAACAGCGTCGTCGAACGATATATCTCCAGCGATATTTCCAAACAATACGAATTAAGGTTCTTCAAGAAGATAGCGTTCTCTTTTCCTAAAGGCCGACAACTCATCCGCAGTTCCTCTGATGTTGCGGATGTTTATGGCGGTCGGTGATCACTTGACACGAGGCGACCCGCTACTCGTTTGCCCCCTTATCATATAAAAAGAAACTTAATTCAGGTCTGCGTTATAAATTCGCAAGCTTCAGTTGTTGTCCTTCATGAAGTGAGTTTTTTTACTTTATATTATACAGTAATAGTTCCAAATCTACTCAGAATATAATAATAATTGAATAGATTTAAAGAATAATCCATCAAATCATTATCAGATGTAATTAAATAAAAGAAACCAAGTAAACATACCACTATACAGAGGCTTACCATAATTATGTCTCATGGCAATAAACACACGATATTCTTAATTATTTCGGTAATAATTTTACTCGAGCAATTCTGAGGGAGCATTACAAGTTCACGTATATAGCGACGCAC
>DWTW01000104.1:0-21045 GCA_018246275.1 Papilio slateri
AATTCTAGGTAATCTAATTGTTGCGTACACATTCTACCAATACGATGTTTTTTCTTGATTCTAAAGAATTCGCTCGCCTTTACTCTATTGCAGTTCGTCGAAAAAATAATGACTCGAAGGGGCGACGTGGAAGCGTTTTTGCTTCGCGCGAGTGCCGCGCGCGCCTTTCGTTACGTACAAGGAATCGCTCCTCCACGTCTCCGCTCCGCTGCGATGTAAATGATCCTCTTGAATAATGTATCCCATTCTCGGTCAACTCTTCTACCGTCGTATATGGTACACGGCATCTAACCGTTATTTTCAACTGCTTTCTATTTACATAGGATGGCTAAGAAATACACTAATTGCCAAAGCGAGTTTCTTTTTATTTTTTCGCTCTGATCTCTTAATAAGGCTAGAATATGTTCATATGACTACGTTTCACGGTAAAATTAAAGTTATAGAAAACGAGGTCTGCACGAGTAATCAAAGCGACGGTCCGTCTATCTCTGATTTATTACGATCGCTTCCTAAAGAATTCATACTCGCCCTACTTACCTTTTACGGAACAATAATAAGTCGTTAGTAAGAAATACCAATAAGTGGTGAATTCATGATTTTATTTCTTAACATCATAGCACATGTCAACATTAATTTCCATCCAAATTGTTAAAACCATTACGATATTCAAAACAAACTAACAGTAATTAACACTGTAAAAGGAAAATGACGGTTATTCTAAAACATGTAGAAAAGTTACCGACGAGTTTGATGATTCACTGTTGCCATTATGAATTAAATAGCTACGGAATTAACATTCTGGTGTTGAGACACCGCGGAATGGAGTCACAAAAACCACAAGAGAAACGAATCGTGATATTTATTTAGTAAGAATGAAGTCGAATGTATTCGTTTAATTAACTCTTTGTTATCGTTGTTTGATATTGAACTACTTTGTCGTAATCACCGGTAATAAAATTAAGAAAAAAAAGGTGTAGAGTTTTAAAATTTACCAATTGCAACACAATTTACATTTAAACGACGGTTATTATTAAGTGGTTGTACTTACGAAAATATAGTGGCACTACTATCGGAGGACGGTATCGTAGCGAGGGGTTCAGTGTGATTGTAAACTTATGTATTGTATCGTTTAACACGAGTGCTGGAAGTTTCTTGCGCGTTGCTGCAAACTAAACTGTCTATGATCTCAGAGTATCGCTATTCGGTGCTTGCGATTTAATGCTATCGACCTAAAGTAGGCGCTTTATACCTATGTATAGTGGCTATTCGCATAAAATCAAATCGCGCGGTAGATATGTACGAGCCAACAGCACGGTGGAATATCACCGATGTATTACACACAGTGAGACAGCACGGAATGACATTGGACACGAATGATAATGAACTCTATGAAAATTGTTTCAAGTGTGATTTTCGTGGCGCGGAGCCGTACGAGGCGCGCGAGCGGGTCACGACTGAGGCGCACGCGCGTTCGTGACCTTGCCTGTGCGCCGCGCAGAGGTCGCACTGTTGCGCTGATGCGCTCTCGCAACACCAAGCTTTCCTTAGCCTCAGACACAATACAGGTCGATGTATCTATTCCTTCTTTGAACTTACCTGCCCGGTAAATATACTATCCCACGCCAATAACGACCATAAAAATTGATATTTAAAATTGTTTCTACATTTACAAGCCAAAACTTTAATAACACAACATTTAGTAGTAATAATGGTACAACACTATGAGGGATGAATAATTTAAAGTATTAATGTTTCCCTATTTTTTTTAAACAAACCCTATTATATTTGTTAGAAATTACATTGATTTAAAAAGTCTAATATAATAGATTTTCTTCATTATGTTGGATTTCTGATTTTGACTTTGAAAATATTCAAAACATAGTTTTAAACTACGGTTGGTGCTTGCTAAGAATCATCAAAAAGCTAGTTAGCATTCTCAGGCGGAACACACATAAAGTTCAAGAGCAACGTAACGGTTGCGAAAAGAGCCTTATTTAGTTGCAATAAGTTCCAAGCATATATTTTAGACGTGCGTTGGACCGCACGCTCGTGACTAATCGTACCAGACATACGTACGTCTCCGCATTGATCGATTGCGCTGCGGCGTTTGTCGGACCAACTGTCTGCAAATTAAATGAGAAATTTTAGCAGTCATAATGTACAGTTTCACTTCCTAGTAGGTACTGTGTCGGACTGGAGTGTTTATGTCTGTAGCTTAAGTATAATGGAGACAGATTAACACCCGTAATAAGGTGAAAAGGCGGCGTGGAATGAGAAATGCCGCCATAACAGGGCGCCGTACTTTCTCCGGTAGTCTTTCGTTCCGGCGTAGGTATTTCTTGGAACTGAATATTTTAAATATTACCACCAAAACCATAAAAAACTACTCTCGTATTTGAAATTTATTAAATTAATTTAAAATTAAAATATTAGCTCTATACCCATTTGACGATTTAGCGCTATGCTGTATTTAATGTTCTTAATTGTATTTAAACTTTTAATTAGAATAGCGTATAAAGAATGTCAATTAAAGTTTAATGTTTGATGTCACGTTTAATGAGTTAGGTGTCTGAGGCCTAATTCTACTCCTCTTCCCCATTCTCATCTATTTATGTTAAGGAAAAGATGGAACATGAGGAGGATTTAACGGGGGAAAAGGAAATATATTTTTTTTCTGTTTGTCTCCTCCTCTGTCCATTAAAGGTAGACAACGCATTGCGCGGTCACTTAACATCAGGTGAACTGCATGTCGGCAACGTGGGAGCATAAAAAAAACTGTTCATCGGCGATTTAAGCTGTAACGCTAACAGTAATAAATTTACACCTGGGTCTAGATTAAAGAAGTTATTTTGTCCAAGTTATCTGAACCATATTTTTTCATTATTTTCTAACAAAATATCTGTCTCTAAACGGCATACTGCATCATGAATTAAAAACGCTCCAGGAATATTGATTAAGCTCATTTACAAATAAACTCGAAGGTTCGTTAATTTTATTAAAAAAAAACTATGTTAAGAATGTCAGTAAATTATGAAAAAATCTACTCCACAATCCTTACTTGGTCAAAAGCTGCAATAAGTGCCAGGGATGGAGCTGTGCCACGGCTGTATTCAGTTTGTAAATGTTAATGATTGTCATTACACACGGTACACCAATTTGTACCATCGCCACGTAGGGGACTAACAAGACTATCCATTTTTTATTTTCTATATGCGGTATTCCACTCCTTCCAGATTCGGAGATGTACATTTGTAGGGATAAAATTAAACATATATACTCACAAGTCTATTAAAAGGACTGATAAATGACGGGAATCCGTAAACCTACACAATGATTGTACTCATTAAGATTTCTAAATGCGACACAAAACGTATAGATGCAATAAGTGAAAAGATATCGGGTAAAACTATTAACAGGACACAGGATTCTTTTAACAGCCTTTACACCGCTGTTAGGACCATCGTGTGCATTTATATGTATGATTTAGTCCAAGCAACAACATTTACGAGTACCTAGCCCTAGCTTTCCTAGCTAGGGAAGCTATCCTTTGCTAATATAGCGATTTACACTTCATATAGTTAGAATTAGAAGGACCTTGAATATAAGAAATAAATGATATCTCTGTTAAATGTGCCAGATTAAAAAATGTTCTGATTCATTTATTTATATTAGTTTATGCGTGTACTTTAGGATTCATAATAAAATTGCGTAACAATAGTAAAATACTGCCACTGATTATTTTTACTTAACCATTGCGTAGTTGGGCTAATTCTAATAAAACACACGTCATCATATATAAATAAAGATGTAATTATTGAGCTAAAGGTAAAAGAAAACAAAAAGCTAGTTTGAAATAAGATTGGAAAAAAGCATCAAAATTAAGAATTAAAGCAGTTAAAAATAGTGATTTATATATTGTAGTAAGTAAAACTTAAGTCAGCTAAGAATTAAAGGCAAATTGTCACTTAAGATATAACAAACCTTTCGAATACTTATCAGCGTGGATATTTATCATATTTATATTATTTTATGACAGATTAATGATCAGGTAAAGTATGAATAATTCACGGGCACAGTACAATGCGGTATAAATATTTATGTGAAATGTATTTAAATAAATAAAATTCCTGCTTTGAAATTATCACTTTGTTTCATATATTTATAATATTATAATTGAGAATAATAATGTTAATAGTCTGAGATAAATTGAAATGTTTATGTGGACTGAGTCGCTCAAGAAAGAACACGCCTTCTTAGAATATTTCTACTCTGGATTTACCGTGGAAGTTTGTCTTGACACTTTTTTTTTGTTAGATTTGGTTACTCATCGTGAACGTGAAATCTAAGGGAAAATAAAATGACAAAGGATTTAAGATTTGAGGAAAATAAAGTGGCAAGATCCTAAGTAATTTTGACGTTGTAACTACCTAAATTGGTTTTGCGTAGAAGAACTAAGTAATGTACCAACCCAATACACCAATTCAATATTTCATTTAACAATTTTAAGTGCGCGTTTCAAAATCCATATAAAAGACATAAACGCGACCGTTGCGATGCATAAATGCTATAAATATTTAGATTTAAAATCACAAACTAAACTGGTTAAATGTTTGTTTCTCAAATATAGCTCCTTAAAGCATTATAAGATTGTCGTATCTTAATGATATGATATACAGAAGTTTTTTTCTGACCACTTGGTAAGCAAGTCACGAAAGTTGAATTAATTTCTTGTATTGTTGTCGATCTACGTTTGGTCGTCATGGTTAATTTCTAGGTGTCTTAATATTGTACGGCATATTGACCTCATCACAATACAATTTCATCGTCAAATTTATTATTGAAACAAAAATCTCTTAATTTTGATAATAGTTATGAACTGCAGTATGAAGAATGTACAGCACATATTATGTAATCTGATAATACACTAATTTTAAGATAGGCCATGAACAATAAAAATTATATTAAATCAATTATTAAGAGTAACATAATAAAGATAATTATGAAAAGGGGCTTACAGGAAATATAAAATTGGATAAGCTGCATATATGGTGTGCGATAATAAGGTTCGGTATCGCTTTACGACCTGTGCATATTCCGACTCATGATATTTTTAGCTTCTACCACCACAATTTTAACGACAACTTCCATTCCATTTTCAGACTTTATACATATATACTGGGCCGCATAGAAAGCGGGTCGGTTATAAAAATGTGATAACTTTTAAAATATTTGAGAAATCCTTTTAAAATAAAAACTAAATTAAAGTTCATTTCATTACAAATTTGGGAAGTAGTAAAACCTTTTTTTGGTAATAGTATTAAAAACCATAAACCCATGAAAAATAAAGATTAATAATTTGTACAGCAAATTTTAAGCCGTTTGTTTTACTTTTGTTTCGGTTCTATCATATAAATATGTCATTTCTTATGCAGAAATTTATAATTCTGATCAAATTTAAATAAAGCATCTCACTAAAGAATATATCAGAATCCTGTCTATGCTTGAAGACGGGCACAGTCATCGTTACAAGCGAGAACTGATGGTGTGTCGCTCACAACAACCATTCAAAGAGTGCCAGCGATTTGTCGAGATTGGATCCAATATTTGCAAACCAGGAACAGGCCGAAAACAACGTGCACGATAGCGCGGGAGGATAGGTATATGGTGTCAACAATATGGAGAAATCGATTTGAAACGGCTGTTAAACTCAAGTCACCTTCTTCGTACTGGAGGGAGCAATTTGGGTACATGTACAGTGAGGTGGCGTCTTGCTGAAGCAAATTTGATGGCCCGCAAATGATTCAAAACTCGAAAAGCATCATCAAAATTCAAGGCTGCGTTACGCTAGAGATACATTACATATCAATTGGACTTAAGATAACTGGTCAAGAGTAAGGTTCATGCTGTACACGCACGATGGAAGGCAAAGAGTCTACAGAAGATGAGGAGACTGCTTGTGCAAGTTAACTCTTGTCCCCATACAGCTCGGATAGTGTTTGACTACCTTTAAGATGTCTAGCACTAGCTACGCACTACGTGCTGGCCACTCCATGCGAGTGCATTGCCTAGACTTGAACCCCATCGAACATGCCTGGGTTAAACTGGGACGAGACGTGTACGTTAGCGGAATTTCTCTCCAATAACGCTTTGTGAACTAAAAGAAGCATTTATAGAGGAATGGGAGAATGTTTCTCAGCATGGGCTCAAAAATCTGGTGGAAAGCATACCACACCATGCCATGTTGTCAATATAAAATACTAAAATGTGTGAAAATTGCATATTGGATACCGTAGTACATTTTCAACTTTTCGTGAACATTTTTTACTTTACTTTTAATCCAAAATAAACTTCATAATAGTTCGAGGCAACATTATAAAATTGTCAATAATACTGGCTTTATTTCATAAAGCTCTAATATTTTGGAAGTTTATAAGGTTTTTGTTACCGACCCGTTTTCTTTGCAGCCCAGTGTATTTTTTGGGTCGTATTTTTCTACAATAACACATATTATTAAATTAGTAAATATAACATTTTTGCACCATTGTGTAGGCATTATGTAGAATACATAGTAAATATACGTGTTAGTCAATGATAAACATAACAGTCAAATGTCTTGGTTTCGAACTTACAATCTGAAGGTCAAGGTCCAAATTCAAGACGGCTTCTGATATAAATTTTCCTTTATACTATTATGATTTTAGATATATAGGGATTGCTAAAACTGTGATTTCATAAAGATTTTTTCATCTTTATTTTGATATTCTCTTAAGTTATTCAAGGAATTAATGAATTAGAATTAAGACGATAGGTGCACCCGACGTATGGGACCTTATAAAAAGTTTAAAATGATTGCGATAAATTTTAACAATTTAATCCCAGTTACAAGCAATTTAAGATATTTCAGAAACGGGGTTTATAATCTGCTAAAATCTTAATGTTAGCTGATTAGATAGTAATCTTTTAAAAGGAACGGTGTTGCGATTATTGAGGTTTGAGGATAAACAAATTGTTTTAATTTAAGCGCTGTCGAGATTTAGTTGGGATAATGTTCATCTTGTACATCTACATATATTAAACAATTATTTTATTTTGGAGAATTCATTTACAACCTTTTATATAGCAGCTATTAACTCGATTAAATTTGTAATAGTGAAGATTATCAAGTCGTGAAATTTTTTTCTTTACAGTCCCTTCCCCGGTTTCACAATTTGTGTAAGCAATATTTTTATATTCATTTATTGAAGTCAAATTTGAAAAGAATTACATAATTTTTTACTTGAACATTTAATTTAATTGCTTGTTTTCGTTTATAGAAAATAAAAGCAGGACAAAGTTTAAATAAATAATAAAACAATTATACAGCAAGCGAAAGAATAATAAAAGCCATCGATGTTTAATAGGTCCGTTTTCGCATTAAATCCACTTGCAACTTTAAAAGGATAATCGACGCTAGCAAAATCTTACCATTTCCTTAGCATAATGAACAATATTAAGAGCCCCGCTAAGTGTAATTGGGGTCTGCGCGGCAAAGTACTCGGCTTATGCGGCCGTATAATTACATATAATAGGCGACTTTTGCAACACACGCGTATTTAGAATATTTTACTTCTTGGGACAGAAGTTTTGAAAGAGCGTGCAATTTAATATATATACCTGCAATATGTGATTAACTTAAACATTACTACTGGCTTTCCCGTTCCGCGGTCGCAAGTCTACAATACGATGACGTGATGAGGTATATAACTGATTTACCGGCATGTTAGAAACTATGTTACAAATATACGTAAACATTATTATAACAGTTCTTCAAAATCAATATTTATAATAGATATTTCTCGCCCTCAACTTTTCATTAAAAATAATTGATATTGTTATTAAAATGTCACCTTTCGTTGTTTTTATGTCGTAGTAGATATCCCCCTTTTTAATGAGCACGCTTATGCCAACTAAAAAGAAAATTATTGATTGATCCAAAAAATTAAATGAGCCAATTTTATTGGTTTCTGTGTACTCAGACTCTGTGTAGAGAACTCACAGCACACACACACACACACACAGAGAGAGAGAAATAGTAGGAAGCATTTAAGTCCACTACTTTGCAGGAGTTTTATAGGCTATAAAATACTTGACAACTTGTATAATCTTTATATGATATATTTCTTACCGGAATTGTGATAAGAAATTGAAAAGAACAAAAGCATATACAAGGTATTTCGTAAACATTTTTTCATAATACTATCGCACGCTTCTATAATATATATAATTTAGTATGTTAAATTCTAGCTAGTATATGGGCATTCTGTTATTATCTTAGGGAATAGAAAAAAACAACCTTGAAATACAATTTTAAGATTTGATCTTAAAATTGTATTTTATTCAAATTTAATTGTATATCCATGTTTTCAAGTTCGAATATCATCGAGATTATGATGTAGGTAGTTATGGAGACTCGAGATATATAACCTTCACAATAATTGCATGCGAAACAATTTTTTTTTATCGCCAGTCTTATTACAAAAATAGTGACGATAACTAAACACACGGCTTATGTTCCGTCTGCGGTTAAATTATTGCCATTAAACATATTTTCAAATGTACAACAACATAAAAACCTCTTTTGAATTTTTACTTACCTGTGTTAATAGATGTCTCTGACGATACACATTCATTTTATGGTAATTTCGTTTGCCGCTAACAGGTGGCGCTTCAACTAGTTTGTTCATAGTTAACGGTTGCTAAAATTAACGGTATTTTTGAAATATTAATGAAAATTTGTTAAAGTTTTAATTTGTTGTCATTATAACTCTATTTACCGAATAAACGAGCAGTATTACGTTATTAGATACTTCGTTTTCTTATTAGTATCATATTATATCAATATCGCGTTATTGACCTTAATCTTTGCAATTTATGATCATTCACTGCAGAGCTGCCATAAAGGTATTATTGACCGTCGTTACTTACTCGTGTAGATAAAGATACGATTTTATTGTGAATTACTTTTGGTGTATATTTTTAGTTTACTATGTTTCATTGAATTCAATGTAAGCTTACTTATTGTTTCACAACTGTAAGCTAAATTTAAATTACGACTTTTGTAAGAATTATTCTATTTAACTGAACATAGCCAAATACTCAGAAATATCATCTTTCTAAAAAGTGCATAAGGAAATAGGACGCTGTCCTCGTTTCGTAGAATGATTTTTCCGAATTGTACAGGTACTGTAGAGCGGAACTTGCGCGTCATATAAAAGACTTCGGTACAACTCATAAAACCTTAGTTTTCCATAGAAATATCACAAGGTATCTAAGATAACTTTAACCGACCCAATTAAATTTTTTGGGCACTGAGCGCTTCCGATACCGAAGCTGTATATATCTTGTTTTACGACAAGCAAGCAGCAGCAGAGAACAGTACCACTATTTTATAAGCGAGTGCCTTCATATCGTTATGTACTTGTTATAACTGTGGAATGTATATACATTGTTTTAACTGTGGAAAGCATTTTATTTTTGGCTTAGCTTTAAGCTTGATTCTAACTCCTAGTATATGTTGACACTGTCACCTATACTATGTTCGTAGAGATAAGTATATTATAAAAATGTTTTAAAAACTTAAGAGTTTAAGAATAAACAAGTTTAACGGGTCATAATTTATCCGCATTATCAAATATAATGTGTAATATCGTAATATTTAGTTGGCGCCAATGCAATCAAAGTTGTCGATATGTATTTATATAAAAATATTGTAATGACTTGCGACCTCGCAAGTCGCAATATCGTTGATACTTTAAAGATTTTCCACATCACAAATGTTTATAGCTGATCGTTTGGTGCACATATCGCCCTCGAGACAATATACAATTTACTTACCGTAATGAGAGTACGTGTGTAACCGTCGTAACGAAAAAGGCGATGAATTTACTCTCAATTCTTTCGCGGTAGTGCCCAATGGAAGACGCTGTAATAATACGCGCCGCGAGATTGCTAGTACAGTCACGTTTGCATTGTTCGTGCGCGCCTGATAAAAAAGTTCACAGAGTACTAATAATTAGTTTCAGTCCCTATACAGATCGAATTCGCGAAACAAGAAGCTTAATTAATACTCATAAACCTCCAGGGCTAGATGGGGAGACAGGAGCATTTTATCGATCATAACTTAGTCGCTGGGCGGGGCCTTGGGATGCAGCGTGCGGTTATGCCATGTTGAAAAATTATTTGTCCACTTAATGCATGCACTATATCTCTTGCATGGATTGATATTACAGGAAGCTTTTAGTAGTGATATGCCAACTTAAGGTAGCTTTTTGATTGCTTTAAAAACATGCGGGTAAAAACATTTTTGTAGGCATCCAAATTTTTATTGATTTATTTGGACATACAGAGATAACAATGGCTATTAATAGTTTTTTCTGTAACAATCTGAAAAATGAAAACTCAATGGTACCAGCCAGTTGTTATGCCAAGGTCCCAAAATGTGACAGGGAGTGAGTAATTTTATCGCCAAATACGGGGCACATATTTCCTAAAGTGAGTTTTTGTGTGTGTGACAAGCCGAAAGAGGAATCTCATTGGTGGCGGTGGTGGTGAATTAAAGCTGCTTTAAAATATAATGATTTCTCATATTTACGAATACTACACATTGAAATTACACTATAATAATTTTACGGATTTTGTCACAGGTGACAAAAGTCAGGAATAAAAAGACTAAGTAAACGCGATAAAATCCGCGAAATTAGTTTAATCTCAATACTTTAAAATATATTATAATCCTTATTGTCACGCAAATAAAAAAAGTAATTAATGCATGTAAAAAATAAATGAAAAGACACATTATAATCAATTTTGATAAAATGATTACTAGAATCTAATAAGAACTATATCAACTTTATAACTAATAGCACTTGTGTACTAGTGTGTTGTAGTATAGACTTATTGGACTAGCAAGTGAAATGTAAATTGGAGAGGTTCCATTACAAACTCAATTGTTTGTGTCCACATGATTATTTTCCGGAAACTGCTTTAAAATTTGAAAGTTTTAAACTTGGTGGCCCGTTATTAACAAAACTATGGATATTTTATTTATACCGGATTTTGATTTATACCGACGATTTATAATTTAACACATCACATTGCTATTAGTATAGTGAATAGTATAGTTCTAAGTTCTTAGTATTGTTGTATTCGGGCATGTTGAAGGGAGGAAGAGAGAGTGAGAAGACAAAAGTGAGTGGCAGTGTTGGCAGGGTCCTTCTAGAAGAACTTATATCGATCACATTAGTGACATACTAACGAAAGGCGCTATATAAGGAGTACCCGTATCTGACGAGCATGTGTGCGTAGATATATAATTGAAGAAGTCATAGAGATGTGCTAATATTGCGCCAAATGGAAATCTCTGCCTACCTCTCTGGGGTACGTGCGTGAATGCATATTTATTGATTGATTTATTTTTATTAGTTATTAGTATACTTAGAAGAGTTCAAGTACTATTGCTAAGTTAGGTTACAGTGCTAGAACATTCGTCATTTGGGTATTGCTCCTACATAATATCCGTAATGTAACGTATTTCGCTTTTAATTAAGTGACATGACCCTTGGTTTAAAGTTTCAATATTTCATATGAGTTTCGAGTATATTTAACCATAACAAGAAATAAGGAAAGCAGTGACTTAGGCTTGCGAACCATAAGGATAAACTTATATATTTTCATTGTTCATGAACTGACACAACGTCATTCAACACAAATTATTTTTAAATGATACGATGATTTTGATGATAAATGATATGATGATTTTTTTGAAATATATTTAATTTCATTTAATTACTAATTTATTCATATTTCATTACATTAAGAAATTTGATGTATTCTTAAATTATGTTAACTTTTTGTGTAATTAGAACTCATATAAATTGGTCCGTATTTCAACATCGATTGATGTATTTGAGTACATATAAATACATATTTACGGTGTACATGACTAATTTATGCCGGACATTCTCGATTGTAATTAATGTGACATAATGTTTGACATGAATACTTACGCTAAAATCAATAGATATATTTCGAAACGGCTCGCCGGCTGTAAACACCGCCGACACGGCCGCTTAGATCACTGTCTCGGCTCAGTTAACTGACCTCGGGACGAATTCTGCTCGAAACTTACACTTGTAATACAAATTAAATTTATTAAATTGTCTAGACTAGCGGTGTTTGATCTATTTAGGGAACGGAATATTTTATGGCCTTTTATTTGGTTATATATAAGATGCTTTGACTTTAGTTTAGAATAAGAATAAGAATGTTACTAGAAATATTTTTTAAGTGGTATCACTTAGAAAATATTTCATTATCTACATTAACTTTTAATAAGAAGAATGGAGCTGTGTTATTGTCTCATTCAGCCTAATTAATTCAACAATTCATTAAGAATTAGAATCTCACGGAACCCAAGAGAATTTTCCAAGGAACTTTTAGGTAGCTAACCCATTCTTTGAAAGAAATTTATCTGATCTAGAACATTGAACTTTTACAAAGGAATCTATGGTTTGTTTGTTGCTGGATTGGCTTGGAAGTATTTGCAATCGTTTTTTAATAATAAACCTAGTCATTTCGACCTATATTATTTGCAACAGATTTTCATAGCCTATTGAAAACTTATTGAATTATTGAATTTCGTATTTCAAGGTAACAAAGTAAATGCGTTACTATATTCTTATATAACTTAAAAGAAATAGCTTACACTGTAATCTAGGTTTGTACAAAATAGAAATATAAATCATTCTTTCTCTAATACGTTTTTTTGTTTTTCTGTAATTAAATATTAAATTGGTAATAACCCTGCTCGCAAGAGACCTCTCGCGACAATGCGTATATAACAATTGTATGTTTGTAAAAAGGTATAAAGCGAAGAATTTTGAATCTGACGGTATATGGCGACAGATTCAACCCTTGTCACATTTAGGTCCTTGTATGCTCGTTGAAAAGTGGCCAGCGATATGCATTTTTGTCCACGATAGCTAAAAACACGTACATAAGTTCTTATTTTCGTGTTTGCTTGAAGCAAATTTTAATTAAACTAGACTATACCCATTTGTTGTTTCATATATTGATTGCAGACGTTTTGCACCAAGTTTTTTTTGGAGATTCTTACGATAAGATTTAGTGAATCAATTTTCACCCCCATTTACCAATTTTCAAATAAAAATGTTTCGTGTTCTATGGTATACAATTAAATTCATGTATTTAAACTAAACTAAACTAAATTGTCTATGAAATTAATTTGATTTTTATCACTCTCCCACGGTTGAATAAATTGCTCTGTTAATAAATTCAGTTTTAATAAGCTTCAAAATATAGCCCTCGTAAATTCATACTATTTTATACGTAGACAGTCGGAGCTTTCATTAAGCTTTTAGAACCGGTGTAAAATAAAACCTTTTGAAACCAGCTTACGTAATACAGTATGAGTTTTCCAATTTTGTGACAACGAAAAACAAAATTATTTAGTAAAATTTGTGCATTATACAAGCACATTTGAAATAAAAGATCACTTGTATCCGAGAAATAGCTTGTTTCGGCGTGCATATGTGCCGCAAAACATTCGTGCGCTCTTGTTTGGGGGTATGATAAAATTTTCGAAATTCAAAGATAAGTCGCGGTAGTAGTTTGCATTCTTGTTTCTAAGAAAATTTAGATGCTTGATATAAGTTAAATGTTAGACACTTCGCTATGTACCGCGGACAATTTTCTTTGACCCTCGGCGCGACGTCTTTCACGAATATAAATTATGTAGTAAAGAATACGCCGGTATCGCGGTGGCATCTGTCGGTATAATATTGCGATAGCCATTATGAACGCACTGTATCGTCTTCAAAGTGCCTCGTAAACGTGTTACATGGCTACTAGAAATGTAATTTAGCGGTACCGAGAAAGAAACCTTGATTATCATCAGATGAATGAACCAGTGTTAGTACACTGTCACACATTTTTCTGGTTAAGGTGTTCTGGAAACTTATCTCCTTAATCATTATGCGTGTCGGTAACTGTACGTTCATGTAATGTCTTTTTTTCTCAAATTTCTCGCAAAAAGATTTTGCACGGGATTTGTTTTAAAAAAATATTGAACATTTTGGTTAAAGTTTTTGATATTGCGGCTACAGATGTAAGCAAAGTTTTACAGCTTTTTGCCGCGAGAGCTTTATTAAAATAAGATTTTATTAATGTCTTTTTTATTGTTACGTTTATTATAAATAAATTTTATTGTTTCATTTCAAGTCGGTGATATTAAAGATCAGTGCTGGAGATAATTATCACAAGAACGAATTCACAAGTTTCCGTATGCGTCGTTACCTATAACATTTCAGGTGTAGGTAATTATCAGTAGATATTGTCGCAGATTTATTGTTTGTTTTGTTCTAGTTAGAGTTTCCTAAGCTCACATAACTCTATATTATGAAAAAACTTAAAAATGTTTAATGTTTTGGACACGTTGTAGATCCACAGTGAATATTAATATAATATTACGATCCATACGTTACACATGAAAAAGTGGTAATATCTTTTGCTAAGAATACATAAGAAATAAGAAAACGATGTGAATAAGTTTATATTTTTCTTTATATATTGTATGTGTAAAAAGAAACAGAAATAGATATAATAAATGGGAATACTCTGTTAATATTTGTAGCATTCATGTTGAATTGACAATCGAGTGACGCAGTGGACTATGTACACCACCACCTAGACAAAAAGTCTGTCCCAGTAGTGGACTATGTACTCGTATATATTTTATCGTACTTAGTACTTTGCATTTTAAGTTAACGTCGATAATGAAGTTAAGTTTAGGTTACGCTGCTATAAGCTGCACAAATTATGCGCTAACTATGTTCGACTTAAAACTTAGCGACACTTAATTTTTTATTACCGCGCGCGAGTGACATTCGACGCTGTCAGATTTAAGTCGCGTTCAAGGTGATAGTCTCTTTCTCGCATCGAAATAAAATGGCGTCCGTGTTGGCATTTAAATGCCATGCATTTTTAAATTCATGCGACGTACGCAATTAACAATTCTGCTTCGATTACTATGTCATAAACGTGCGACTCTTTATCGACGTTGTCCGTTAGGAAGCTAGTTAAGAATTCACGTCACTATTAGTATGTAATTAAGTTTATGATTCCCGCAGATATTGGCAACATTAGTAAAGAAATAACATTTCATATTTATGTGGAAGATATTTTCATTTTTCTTACTGTACAGCTTTACGTTAAGTCGTATGCGTTAGTTGTGAACGTTTCTGATTTCTGCATCTTTTACAATGTTGCAGAACATTGGAGCAGGTTTTCTGGTACCAGACATAGCTAATCCAGTTTTATGTCGAATTACGTTCCTTGCACTCCGTAATATCTTATTGCGGTATTATCAAGCCGTGAGTATTATTTTTTGGAATCAGTTCTGGTTCTGGTTATAAGACTTGTTAAATATTTTACAAGCATTGTATAATGCTTTATTTCCACTTTCTATCATATGAAATATCTCACGTTATTATACATATTTCACAGTTATTTGCAAATCAGTCAAATACAAGTTAAAAAACTTGTTTTAACTTATTTAATTTTAGAATTCACATAAATGTTCCTGAGATAGAAGATAATTTATCAACTCTGTCAAAAGACATGATTTACTGTGGAACTCTGGTAGACGAGGCAAAAAAGAATATACAAGTACGTACTCGTAACAGGGAATGGCATCGATGCATTATTTTAATTCATTTTATTAATAAACGAATATCTTTTTTTAATCGAAGAAACAACGGAATAATAAGTAAACTCAAGTTATCTATACATCTCGTTTACGATTATTGACGTAAACTTGCTTGCTTATGTTACTAAATAATTATTGGCATGGTAAACATTAAATAATCTAACTAAAAATAAAATATTATTTTTACGGTCTTTGGATAAATTAGTGATTAATTTATGATATTAACGAGAAATGATATTATTCAAATGGAGGGTTTTGTTACTACTAACAAGCTGGCATTTGAAGCTGAACCCGCGTCTAGAAATTGCTTCTCGGTACTTACTGAGAACAGCAAATAGTGATTTTTCTCTGTAGATTTTAACTGCTTGCGAGTACGTCGTTGGTTACTGCCTGCATCAACTGTATTAGTCATTAGTAAGTCCTAGCATCATTAAACTGCTGTGTATTTTATAAAGTTTATTTTTATAAATTATCCGCAGATAAAATTTATTCAAATATCTTTCTCAGTTTATGTTAATGTTAATTAAAAAAACGTGTCTCTGGCAAGATTTTATTATTCAAATCATCGCCAATACGATTGTTTGGTTATATAGAGTTAAATAAAAACGAAAATACGCCATCCAAATATTTATTTATCTCGATTTTTTTATCACATCTGAGATAAAAGGGTCGCCAAGGGTGGACTTTCGATTGCGCAATCTGGACCAGTCAATCCTTGGCGTAATGAGAAATAATAGCCGGTGGTTATGCAATAACTAAATTTATATAAACAAATCTATTGATTTGGGCACGTTAAAAGGCCCAGTGACCGGTCAAATTTATATTGCATAAAGGAGTTTCAGTATCTGTAGGGGAAATCCTATATGAACGTATAGCGAACGTACTAATGGTCATGGTAAAAGCATCCGTTATCGACGAGTAAGTATGTATAGATGTATGGATGTGTAAGAAACGAGAGAAGTGTATAAAGTTCGTGCCAAATGTAAGTCTTTGTCCTTTGCCTATTTCTCTAAGAAGTCCCAAATCTCGCAGGTTTGCTATCTAACAAGAGATATATACGATCATACACGTAAACGAATTGCTTTTTGCGTATGTTTTTATTAGTTAATAAGGATTTGTACCGGGCTTACGTTGTTAGCTAACTTCGTTATTATCAAGTATACTAATAAATGATATGATGATGATAAGACAATAAATTTATTGCGTGTTTTAGCAATTTGAACAGGAACTTAGTAATAATAATGGCTACTTATTTGCATGCATGGAGTTGAGTGACCAGGCTACTAGGATGAAAATTCGAGACTCGATTATAAAGTATACTATTTTAACACAGATCAGCTAATTTACAAGGACGATAACTCAGGGGTGAGCAACCTTTTCCAGCAAAGGGCAACAAAAAATTATCGGCGGGTCAAAATCACATTTTTATACATATATGCTTCAAAATAGATATATGGACAAAATAGGTATCGATTAAATATAAGATTGAGTATAACAAAATTTATAAATTGCAGTACTAAGAAAATCGTATAATTAAGATATTGTAGTAAACAAATAAACTTTAACCTGGATACGGTATAGGTATTTCAATTATCGCTCGTGTTATTCTTCGTATGTTTTATAAAATAAAAAAAAAATTATTGCTTAAAATCTGTGTCGTAAAACCCTCCGCGGGCCGCACAAAATGTGTATTCGGGCCGCATGTGGCCCGAGGGCCGCGGGTTGCTCACCCCTGGGATAACTGATGTAATCTCCTATTAGTCTATTAGTATAATGTAGCTTTACAATTCTTGAATTTTGGATCAATTTTTATAATTGACGACGAAGTTTCACAGTTTATCTATTACGAACGAACGAAGCCTTTCTCTTTAAAATATTTTTGTAGATAATTTGATAAGTTAAGAAACATTCTCATAATATTGGTATTCTCTTTGTGTAGCCATAATTATATAAAGTTTATCTGGATATAATTATGGTCATTACTTATCGAAAAATGTGCCGGATATGAAAAAACATTTTTTTCTGATAAATGATTGTGAAGAAACAAAGGGCGTATAAATACATCGCAGCGTTTCTTATCAGGGACACGGATCACGAGTCCACTTTCTCTGAGCGCCGATACGTGTTGGATATCTGCGTGCTGTATTACCGTAGCCATTGGACGATATACACGGATAGTTTCAGAACGCGTTGTATCATTGATCATTTTGTAAAAATCTAAATTTCACTAACAATATAGAAACTGCTTTACTTTAAATTATCAACCGTGAGTTGACACTGCTAAAAACATCACATATAATAAAACATGTTGTTATCTCTCTTCTTCTCTATAAAAAAACAGAGACGACATGTTTTAGGTGTATGTTTTCGGCAACATAAACTCACGGTAATATTATGAAAGCTTCTTTTATATGTCAATCGCGGACAGGGAGGCTTAGGTTTAACAATGTAAATCGAAGAGATAGAATTTCTGTTAATTTTAATTCTTTCTACCATCACGAAGATCGAATCAAGTTTAGATTACTACCTATACATATTAGAGGGTTGAAACTGAATTCTTGAAGCTAAGGGTTGAGTTACGTGTCGAGCCTTGGGAAAGGCTTATGTCTAGGAACGGACTAATATGTTAGCTTTTGCTGTTTATTTAAATAATAAATTTCACCCTTTTCAAATAAGAATAGATTGAACGACACGAGTGGTTATGTTATGAATGATGGCACTTTATAATTTTTGTAACTGTTATTTTTACAGACATATTTTTATTGGCGCTATAACCTTTTTTATTCAAATTAAATTAATTATTCAATTTTAACGTTATTAAACAAAAAGAAAATTACTTCAAAAACGATTTCTCAATCAATAAGTAACGATGTTGATTATGCAATCTCATTTCAGCGGTTATGCAAAATTGCTGGGCCACGCTGGCAAATTGCAAGCACCGATAAATTAACTTATTTACTTTGTAGGTTTTGCAATATCTCGGCCAGGTGATACTGATCGAGATTAAAGGACCTACAAATTTAATTATAACCAAATGCTTATAAGTAAATATAGAACTGGTTTTCGTATTTCGGAGGGATATGAGTAATTTTTAAATGATATTGTTAATGTACTATTTACATTTTTGTCGGCAATTAAAACGTATGTTATGAACTATTTTGAACAATAATAGCAATATAAGTCGTAAAGTGTACGAATTTGGATTATATCTCGGGTGTTACGTAGCAGTGACCATAGTCGCAGCACTGTCCACGTTGTTCCAAGTAAGCTCCTGTGGAAATCGAATTCAAATGGTTTAACAACAATTGTTTTAACTTCTGTCCATTTATATAAATCAGATTTAACGATTTAACGAATTTTTTAAAGCTTTCTTATATTGCTATCCTTATAAACGTACTATGTCATGTATGTAATTAAATATGAGATAATAAAATAAAGCTACACAAAGCAAGGGAATTGTTTATGGTGCTTTACCCCTAGCTTCTTTCAACCGTTTACAGTTAAACACCTGTGGGTCATGCGATAAGCTCACTCGATGAATGGGGACCGTTTGCAGCTTTAAAGGGGTGGCACTTACCTATGGATCATTTTTTAAAATTATCGCAAGGGTCGTTTTGAATACGGAGACAGAATCCAAACAAAGGGTTTGATGACCACCGATGACCAGTAGATACCCATGCCCGACTGACCGGTGTGGGAAGAAACCGTTCGTCGCTTAAAAGCTTGACCCTTCTATAGGTTGCTTAAAAAAAACTATAGAAATTTTTAAAGAATGGATTCATTGTGAAGAAAGAAATTCTGTAGTATTTTTTGCGCGACGACGATTTCGGTTAGACAAAATAATAAGAATGATAAAAATGCTCTGCGGCATTCGGCCAAACTTCCCATCGATTTATTTTTCTACCTATAATTAACTGCACTCGGCATGGACTCCGCGAGATATTTTCGTGCGCACGACGTGAAGGGCTTACACAAGAACTGTTCAGGCATTTCGGAGAACAGTAATGTGATAAATCGGACCCTCCAATTATTATTTCATTCGGTACGCGAAAGTACTCACTATACTTATGGCTATTATTGACCAAAATCGGTGCCTGCGCTCGTTACGCCAATCATACCCTCCCTTCTTGTTCATATACCTACCTGTACCTGCATTAACCGTTCTTATGGTCTTTTTTAAATTAAATGCAGTTTAAATTGTATGTATTTAAGAAATTGCACGATATAATATTTATTTGCCAAAGTCGTGATACAAATTTGAGTTTCGTAATTTCGCAAATTTATTTGATTCCACTTATATATGGAAGACTAGCTGATCCGGCAAAGTTTGTTCCGCCTTAGAATTAATTTATGTTGTATAACCCAAATTGCTGTATTCTTTGGTGGGTCCAGCGGGGAGAGCTAAGGGGCTAAGTCCCACCTAGATCACAAAGCTTCCGTGGCAAGTATTCAACATGATAATTATTATTCCAATTATTCTTTACACTACCCAGGTAGTTCTAACTTAGACTATATAAAATATTCTGTGCTTTTTAATTTTAATCAGCTAAAATCTACCGTCAGATATATAAATTGATAAAGCGAAAATATATAAAAAAAGTATTATCTTTTATTTAAATTATAGGGCAGTTTTATACTATGACCAGAGCTAATATTGAGCAATCCATTAGTGATTCGCTTTAAAACAGATACGATGTATTTGGCTTCTTTAAAAAAGAACATGACACGTTATCTATGACAATCCATCTCGGTCAAATTCACTTCTCTAATTCTCTTATTAGTGAGGCGCGAGTGGGCGCGTCGGCCGGCGTACGTGTACCCGTCAGTAAGGCATAATTTCGTAATTATGTAAAACGGTAAAAAACAACGCCTAAAACGTTTGCTATCTGTAACGCAATATATGTTAATAGCCGTTATAATCAAACTCTAGGATGGTAACTCTTTAAGGCAATTTGAATCGCAATTAATTGATGTGTTCCATATTATTTGGCTCTTAAACTGTCGAAATTACACATTCTAGTAGATAATATATTGGATCTAGTTTAAATAGTCCTTATTCAGTGTGTTATACTTTTTTATTAATAACTAAATGACCCGGCAAAGTTCGTTTCGCCTTAGAATTAATTTATGTTGTGTTATCTTATTATATTAGCTGTATTAGTTTCACTCGGGTCGGTTTACTTCATGCACCTTGAGCTAGGTGACATTTTTCGTTTTGTTGTTAAGTCAGGATGTATAATTATATACTCTAATAGTGGTCCGAGTAGACGTTGTCCTGCATG